>CAUYRT010024733.1:0-12889 GCA_963574885.1 Lepilemur ruficaudatus
ATAAGGCAAAAACTGACAGAACTGAGAAAGAAAAATAGACAAATTCACAATTACGGCTGGAGATTTCAACATTCTTTTCTATGAAATGAATAGAATAAATAGATAGAAAACCAATAATGATAGCCCTGAACAACACTTCCAACAAACCTTACCTGACTAGCATTTTTAAACACGTCATTGAAAAACTGCAGAATATACATTATTTTCCAGTCCACACACCCAACATTTACCAAGCTAGAACACATTCTGGGCCATAAAATAAATTTTAGCAAATTTTAAAAATTGAAATTATACAAAGTATGTTCTCAGGCTATAATGAAATTAAGCAAGAAATCCATAACTGAAAAATATCTGGAAAATCTACAAATATTTAAAAATTAGACAGCACACTTCTAAATTACCTATGCATCATTGAAGAAGTCACAGGAAAATTAGAAAACAGTTTGAATTCAGTGGAAATAAAAACATGACATTAAAATTTATGGGATGCATGTAAACAGTGCTTAGAGGGAAATTTACGGCATTAAATGTCTATCTTAGAAAGTGAGAAAAGTCTTAAATCAATTTAATAAGCTTCCACCTTAAGAAGCTAGACAAAGAAGAGCAAATTAAATCCAAAGCAAGCAGAAAGAAGAAAATAATAAAGAGAATTAATAAAATAAAAAATAATAGAGAAAATCAATGAAGCCAAAGCTTTTTTTAAAAAAATCAATAAAATTATAAACTTCTAGTTAGATTCAATGACAGAAAAAAAGAGGGAAGGCACAAATTCTTAACATCAAGAATGAAAGAGAGGACACCACTAGGAATCCTACAAACATTCAAGGAGCAATAAGACAATATCATGAAAAACTCAAGGCCTCCAAATTCAACAACTTACCTGAAATGGACAAACGTTTTGAAAAATACAAACTTCCAAAGCTCACTCAAGAAGAAACGGGTGACATGAATAGTCTTGTATCTATTAAACCTGTTGCGGTGCCCAACACCTGGGCCACAGATGGGTACCTGTTAGGAACCAGGCCGCACAGCAAAAGGTGAAAGTGGCAAGCTTCATCTGTATGTACAGCCGCCCCCCATCACTCGCGTCACCGCCTGAGCTCCACCTCCCGTCAGATCAGGGGCGGCATTAGATTCTGCATTATGATGAGTTGTATAATTATTTCATCATATATTACAATGTAATAATAAGAGAAATAAAGTGCAAAATAAACGTAATGCACTTAAATCATTCAAAACCACCTCCCCTCCAACCCCTGGTCCATGGAAAAATTGTCTTCCATGAGACCAGTCCTTGGTGCCAAAAAGGTTGGGGACCGCTGTATTAAAGCAATTGAATTTGTCATTAAAAGCCTTCCAATAAAGAAAACTCCAAGCCCAAATTGCTTCACTGGAAAGTTTTACAAAACATTTGAAAAGGAGAAATAACACCAACCCTACACAAACCCTTCCGTAACATAGAGAAGGAAGCAAGAACTCATGAGGCCAGCATTACTCTGATATCAACGTCAGACAAAAAGATTACATGAAATGATAAATGCAAAGATACCTTATGAACATAAATGCAAAATCTTCAGCCAAATACCAGCAAATGTAATGCAGTAATATATAAAAATGACAACACATTTGTCTAAGAGCGGTTTATCCTGGGTGTGCAAGGCTGGTTCAACATTTGAAAATCAATGTAGTTCACCATATCAGCAGACTAAAGAAAAAACACATATGATTACCTTTATAGATGCAGAGAAAGTCTTTGACAGAATTCAACATCCATTCAGGATAGAAAAAAAAAAAAGCCCTCTGCAAATTAGAAATTAAAGGAACTTCCCTCAATTTTATAAAGTGCATTCTTCAAAAATTACGGTTATTATACCTAATAGCGAAAATGTAAAGCTTTTCTCCTAAGATTGGGAGCAAGGCAAAGATGCCTGCTTCCCCCACTTCTATTCAACATCGCAAGGAGGCCCTAGTCAGGGAAATCAGGCACAAAGGTAACGAAATAAAAGTCATGTGGATTGGAAAGGAAGAAATAAACCTGCCGCTACCTCTGGTGCTGTGACTGTCTACGTAGAAGATCACAAAGAATCTACCAAAAAAGTTATAGATCTAATATGTGAGTTTGGCAAGGACACAGAATACAAAGAAAATACTTTTAAAACCAATTGCATTTCAATATACTAGCAACGAACAGCTGGAAATTGTCTTTTCCTCAGACAAATGCATTTGAGAACTGTGAGTCTAAGTAATGCCAATAACCGGCAGTCGGTGGTTCTGACCACTGTCTTGGGTGAGGAATGTTTAACCCTCTGCTCCATAAACTCCATCAACGTTTGGAAGAAGGTGATGCTTCTTTCCCCAAAACACTACCTCCTGGTTCTCTGGAGCAATGCTTCTCCGAGTATTTAGGATAGAAGACCAATTTTTCCCCAATCTATCACAAACTGATATTTTGTAAAATACAATAAAGATAAATGACTAGCAGAGATGAAATCCAAAACAAAGATAGATGGCACGAAGCCCCATTTTTGAATTTTCCCTGTTAGATTCAACAGACATAAAATCACTCCGGCAAATTGCTATAAAAGTGTCTAAACTCGTCCTCTCAATTTCTGTGCTTCAATCACCACAAACCAGGACAAAGCAGTTTGCAAAGCAGCCCCAACCCAGGGACCACACACGTCAAGTGACTCTGTCCTAGAGTTGTGCCAGCCGGGTAGAGGACAGCGCGGGGTGCTGTTCAAAATGACAAGGCACCAGCAGTCTAGGAGAGGCTGAGGCCTAACTTTGACTCAAATCAGCACAAGTTTGGGAGCAATCCCCTGCTGGCCACCCTGGTGTTTCTTTACACTGTCGTCTGAGCGCTCAGGGTTCATGATACCAGAGGTAGCTGCTGCTGAGAAGCCCATGCATGACCCTGGGCTGATTTTATTAGATGTTAACCCGTCCAATTTTTTCCCTTTTCCACGCCTAATAAAAAAATTTCCTCCCACTCTTCTAATATTCCTTTATGTTTTCTTTCTTCCCCCTCATTCTTTTTGTTTGTTTTCATTTCCTCTCTCTCTCTCTCTCCCCCTCTCTTTGTATATTTGCAACCATAGATACAGAAAATCAAGTTGACTCAGGTGGACGTACCATGCGAGGTCTTCTTGAAAATTGTTAAAGCTTTCTTCTCTTACCCTGTCCAGAGCATCAGTGTGTCAATATAACCAACCTAGAATTCTCTCTCTCTCCCTCTCTCTCCCCTCCCTCTCTCCCTTTTGCTTTCTCTCATACATTCAATTTAAGCACAACTTGGAAAAGTTAAAGATGGACCTTCTGTGTGCTGGTCACTCTGGTGACCCTTTGTATGCCAGACTCAAGTCGAGCATTCTGTGCAACCCGGCGGTTCTGATTCCAGCATTTTATCAGTGCCTGACAATTCCCATTTGACTGCTCACTTTAGTTCCGAAATATCCAATATCCACTGCTCAGTCAGAAGCTGATTGTCTCTTAGTTGTGACTATTCTGGAAACAGAACACTGCTCTTCCATGAATTCGGTCATGTAGAAAATTCTCCCTGTGTTGCTCTCGTTGACTGTTTTCTGAAAGGAAATTCTTTTAAGATACTGTTATGGATAAAGCGAACGGGTTGTCAAAGCGTGACCATGAGGGAAGTTGTCTGAGTTTCTTTTGTGCCTACGACACTATCAGGATACAATTACCGTTTCTGAGTGCCGTTGAGGCTTTAGAAATACAATTTACATGAAGTTTGACACTTTACGACTTCACAAACTATATCCTGATGCTGGTCACTGACATTGCACCAGGATCTCCTGTTCTTAGCAAAGAACTATGATAAAAATCAGGACTATTGAAAGTAAATTCAATACATTATTTTTTCCCTACAGGTAATTCTATATATTTCCAGGGGGAAAATTACTCACTTTTAGAAAGTTTCGTTAATATAAACCACAAAAGGTCATCAGAATGTATTGATTTCTGCTTCTTTTGGTTAGGAGGCTGGTTTGTAGGGAAATCAGAGGCAACTAGAAGTAAGAAAATGAGATGATGTTTCTTCTCTCCCTTCCTCTGCCCCCTTGAGAACCAAGAAAAAGGAAGTTAACAATAATCTCACCTTACTCCTAGAGTAAGGGGTTCATTGGAGAGGAGAATAAAAATCCTTTCCTCATAGATGTCAGAACAGCATATAAAACGTGGAATCTTCCCTCGAGGAATTAAACCTGGAAAAAAGAGGAGAAATTTCCTCCAATCCCCCCCAGACCCCATTCCAGAAATAAGCTAGGCTGAGAATTCCTTCCTGAGGCCACTGGCAGGCTGCAGTGTGACTTAGCAGAAATAATGGGATTTAGGATTAGCAGGGGTTTGCTTTTCCTGCAAAGTAGAGACACTGTTTTGGACAAAGCGTCAGTGTAAATTCAATTACAAACAATATTGCAAATACGTAGAGGTTTTATTGGCTTACGGCATGTAATTATGTGTGGATACCATTTTCCATCCTCTTAAAGCAAACTTTATTGGTTAAATTATAAATACCAGAGGAAGAAGGCATGATTCAAAACCTATATTTAAAAAGTAATGAGAACTGAAAGTATAGAAGAAATAAAAATATGGAAAATACTTGAGAAAAGGCCTATCTTTATTTCAAAATTGAATTTTAATAATAACTCCTATTTTATAATGTCTTTCCCAGTGAGATCAAAGGGCCTTAACAGCTCCGTAGAATTCTCATAATAGACATTTGAGGTAGGAGGAAAACACTGTGATCCTGTGACTCTCATTTTACAAGGGAAAGAGATGAAACTGGAAGATGACATGGTTCACTGAATCTCAGTATAGAATCTTGGAACAAACTGCCTCTTTTTCAAAGACTGAAAACTGAATTCATCTTAGCTACGCAGTAGTGAACAGGATCCAGAAGAGGAATCTTAGTAGAGAAATAGCTGTAGCTGTGGTGGCTTTTACATTGTTCCAGGAATTGTGCGTTGAACACAAAGGAAGGTTCTGCAACTCCACTCCATGTCCTGCCAAAGTTGCACAAAGTTGTGCTGCTCTCACCAACCTTGGGTGGATGCTGCTTGGTTCCCACTGGGGCACAAGGGCTCAAGTTTTCTGCAGTGGAAGCCCGGTGGGCCTTCTGGGGGTCACAGCCCCCCCTAGGTGGGGCAACAGAGGGGCACGCAGTCCCTCAGGCAGCCTGAGCTGAGCCTCCAGCCTGGTTAGCAGGTATACACCAGCCTGGCCTCCAGCTGCCTGCCGTGGGCCACCGGTTTGGCCAGAAGGCCCACGACGCCCCATCAAACTGAGACTTAGCTGGTCCCATTAATTCAGAGTAGCTTTGTGCCAAGTTGGAGCTGGTGCCCTTGGGGAAGCTCTGACAAGCTCCCTCCTTGTTGCAGGCAGCACCTGGTAAGGCTCATGGGCCTACCCTTCCTCTTGGCTTTCCCAGAAACCCACTTTCATTTCTTAGAGGGGCCTCTCTAGTGAGTATGAGAGGACGCCCACACCTCCATTTTCCCAGTCAAATTAATAGACTGGAAATGTCACCTACTCAGTTTTGTTAGAGAACCAAAGACTGAGTGGTCATAAATTGTCCTGCCTGCAGCAAGAATTAGGGCAATTACATCAGATTTCAGTCAAAACTCGCAGGTGGCTGGACACAGTGACTCATGCCTGTAATCCCAGCACTTTGGGAGGCCGAGGCAGGAGGATTGCTTGAAACCAGGAGTTCAAGACTAGTCCGGGCAACATAGCAAGATCCTGTCTCTACAAAAAACTTAAAAATTAGCCCGTTGTGGGGGTGCACTCCTGTAGTCCTAGCTACTCTGGGAGTCTGAGCCAGGAGGATCACGTGAGCCTGGGAGTTGGAGGTTGCAGTGAGCTATGATCATGCCACTGCCTTCCAACCTAGGCGACAGAGTGAGACTGTCTCAAAAAAAAAAAAAGGAAAAAAAAACTGTCAGGCAATGGACATTACCTTCTAGGGTTATGACAAGCTCAGTGCTCACAGCCCATGGGAGCACCAGAGGAATTGCTGGTGTGTTCCCAATGAGCACTCCAGCGTGCCTCAGTAGCCCTAAGTCCATAGGTTCCAACCTCGCGCTATTGCTGGGTCAGGAACAGCCCGCAGGAAATACAGGGTTATGTGTGTCTTGGGAGCTCAGTAAAGCGAGTTAAGAAGTGATTCTTCAGCATGTAGCCAGGGTTATATCTAAAGGGACAAGAGCCCTGTGCTCCGGGTGCAGGCAGGCAGGGACACTCAGGCCTAGCCCAGGACAGGCCCGAAGGCTTGACATCATGGCACCAGGGCTGGCACAAGACAGCTTCGCAATTAAGCCAAAATCAAAAGCCTGTGTGCAATCAAGTCATTGGAAGACAAAGAGGCTGTTGTGCAGAAAAGCAAAACCCAAGCATATGATAAAAAGAGAGAAAGGACACTGAAGTCAGAGCCAAAGGGGGCAGGGCAAGCCCACGGCAGAAGCCCAGAGATGGCCCGAGCCGTGCAGAGCCACAAGCAGGCACAAAACACCCATTCAAGGGGAAGGTTGAGGGTATCGAGCTGTCACCACCAATAAAACCCAAGTCCGAGGGAGACCAGAAGAAACCGAGTCAGGAGCGAGACCCGGGATGAGTGGGAAGGTGCAGGAGCCCCTCGGCTGATGAGCGGGTGCCGGGCTGCCGTCCACGTCCCACGTAGCAGGTGCTCCCGGGAAGTGGCTGGCGGCTGATTCAAGATCTGGACGGAGGTCGGACACACAGATCAATTCCTGGGCTTGAGGAAATCCCACTGACTTGTCAACATCTTAAGTAACATGCTCGTGGGGCTGACTTACAAGAACACTGAAAGTCATAATAATAGAAGCATGTGTGTCCCAGCATTCTTGGCAGTGAACAATAAATGACTAATTGGTGGGGTTATAATTTGTACTCCTGTTATTAAAGACGCATTGTATTTCTAGTCCAATAAATTTCTTGGAAGCCCAGATTCTCAAGAGAACAGTCCTCACTGGGTTTATGGATTATAGGTGCGATGAGGAACAAAATTTTAATTCGCCTCTTGCCTTCCTGCAGATGAACTTCGCCAGACCTTCGTCACCGTCACCGAGTCCCCAGCCAGCAAGACACTGAGCAATGCCAAGTGCTGCCACCACCTGTGCTCAGCGCAGGGCACTGTGGCTTGGCCCTCTGTCAGCAGAGCGGATGAACACCCCCGACAGGTGTGTGTTCATTAACTGGATGTGCAAAAACAGGTATTTGTTGTAACAGGGAGCAGATAACACGTCCTTCCTGGTTTTAAACTGTCCTGCGCCGATGCTGCAGGTATAACTGTTTTATGAGTAACATTTTCCTGCAAAGGGATATCACAATTTCAATATTTTTAAATCAAAATTCAGTACTTTCTTACTGTCTTGAGCAAAATATAAATGTAGCAAATTAAAGATACTCACAAATAAAAATGATTAAACATCACTGGATCTTTGAATCTATGGGAAGTCTAGCTCTTCCATCCATAAAACTGGCATGGTGACCCCTGACACCTGTGTGTCTTTTGTAACATCGTGAGGGCTTATAAGGAACAGTGCTTAGTGGCAATGGCTAACATTCACAGCTTTGTTATGAGTTCTGCTAAGTTCTTTTCTATTATTCTTTTTTAATTTTTTTTTGTAGAGACGGGGTCTTTCTATGTTGCTCTGGCTGGTCTCAAACTCCTGGCCTCGAGCAATCCTCCCAGCTTGGCCTCCCAAAATGCAGGGATTATAGGCATGAGCCACCAGGCCCACCGCTATGCTAAGTCTTTATTTGCATTATCTCATTTAATCTTCTCCACAACCCTAAGTGGTGAAAATATTATTCTCCCCATTTTGTCAGGGAGGAAACAGAGAGATTCATAGCTCACGGTCACACCACTAGTAACAGGCCCAGGAGGCCAAGACCATACACATGCATAGCAGCTACACAGACTGTAAAAACATTAGAATGAGCACTTTGGGGGAAAAAAATGCTTTTGACCAACACAAGTTCATACAAAGGCACAATTTAGGGAGAGGTTTAGATGGCAGGTCCTTCTTTAGGGCTTGGGGGAGGTGCAATTTCCCAGAACAAGGATGAAGATGAAGCCAAAGGAAATGGCCAGTTTGGTTTTTTCCAGGCAAGGTATTTATGTATATTCTGAAGAGATGGGTGTTTCCCGTTTCAGTTGTTTGCTGTCGCGGTATCTCAGCACTTACCCTCGAGCCACAGGAACTCCAGAACACTGTGAGTGTTTTCCCAACAGATCCCCTTCATCTGGGTCAGCCCAGGGGGACCAGCAGAGCTCTCTGCTTCTGAAACGTCTCTTGAGTTAATGAAAATCCGGCAGACCCTGTTGAACCTGATTTATTGCTGAGAGCCATGAAAAATAGCTCCATAAATCTGCCTATGAAGAAAAGGTCAGTTTCCCAGGTTGGGATAAACAAATTGAGCATTTCAAAGCAACCTGTTCACTGCTCACCCCACTTTGCATATAAATGCCAACAACCACCCACCCATTGTTAAATGAGATGGTAAAGGATATTGGGTTTTATTGTCCAACTGGCGTGTTTGTCACAAACCAGTCCCTTGAAAGATTGATTTACTTCATAATCTGCTTCACAATCAAGTGTCAGGACAGGGAAATGACCCTTGACTTTTAGCCGTCCCAGATGGACAGACCATCCCCGTAGGCAGCTTCCAGCGGCACCTCCTTGCTCTGTCGGGCCTGTGAAATTGGCAGCCAGATGTGAAGAGTCCTGGGAGGGACCAAGCTCAGGATCAAGCGTGATAAATGCTACCAAGTCTTGGCAGAGAGATCCCTTTTCCTATTTCCAGCCAAGAAGTTTGCGTTTTAAAATGTCCACAACAATGTTGCTTTGAAAGGTGGTTTCTCTTTTCCACACTTACTCAACTTTTAATACACACCACTGGAGGGGGATGAAGAGGTGATTAATGGGTGTAAATATACAGTTTGATTGAATAAGATCTAGTGTCCGATAGATCAGTAGGGTGACTACAGTTTACAATAATCTCTTGTATATTTCAAAATAACGGAAAGGGAATAGTTCAAATGCTTCTAGCATAAAGAAAAGATAAATATTTAAGGTGATGAATATCCCAATGATACTGATTTGATCTTTACAAATGGTATAAATGTATTAAATTAACACATGTGCCCCAAAAATATATACAATGATTATGTACTAATTAAAAAATGTTTAATAAAATATAAGAGTAACACCACCGGAAGCAAGTTGACTTTGGTTTGGGCCAGGGCTCAGAGGAAATACAAAGAGATTTATAGTATTTTAAGATATATAACTAAATAAAAGGAACATGGGAAACTAGAAACAATATAAGGATTAGGAGGTCATGCAGGACTTTCCCCTGCACACACTAACACACACACACACTCACACACACACTCAATTTCCTTTTTAAAATTTACCTTTGGTTTTTTAAAGTTATCTACACAGTAAGTAATTTTCTTAAGAGAACACTGTGTAATAATATGATAAAAGAAACAAATATGAAGGCCTAAATTATAAAACCATAAATGGATGAATAAGAGCCATTTGAGTTTTGAAGTCAAATGGAATCTTTTAAAGAAGATGCCGAGTTTGTAGGGGGAAAGGGAATTTATAACCTTTGGTGTGTTCTTGAATGAAAGATGTAAGGGGTATTTGTTGCTTTTATTATGGCCTCTGGGCTGAGGTTCATTGCCCTGAAAAGAAAAGAGAATTGGCCCAATTGCCCTAGTGTGGCCTGGTCTATGAAGCATTGAGGATGAAATACTAAATCAGGTTGCAGATTCCAGTTTATCTACCTTTTTGACCAACAAAACTCTCAGTGGCTTGTTCTTAACTCCTTAGGGAGACATTGTCTAATGAAAACTTTGGGTATCTTAAAATACTCGAGTGAAGGTACAACTCTTAGTTTAAAGAAGATTCATGATACACTTCTGGGTGAGAATTACTGTCTTCGAGGCCGGGCGCGGTGGCTGACGCCTGTAATCCTAGCACTCTGGGAGGCCGAGGCAGGTGGATAGCTCAAGGTCAGGAGTTCAAGACCAGCCTGAGCAAGAGCGAGACCCCGTCTCTACTATAAATAGAAAGAAATTAATTGGACAACTAAAAATATATGTAAAAAATGAGCCAGGCATGGTGGCGCATGCCTGTAGTCCCAGCTACTCGGGAGGCTGAGGCAGAAGGATTGCTTGAGCCCAGGAGTTTGAGGTTGCTGTGAGCTAGTCTGATGCCACGGCACTCTACAGCCTGGGCAACAGAGTGAGACTCTGTCTCAAAAAAAAAAAAAAATTTATGCCAGAAAGACAATAAACTTCTTAATTTCATTTTGCAGACAAACATAAGGCTCTTTGACCTAAACTCCAAAATGTTCTTCGCTTTTTATTATGATTCCACCTGAAGAAGTAACTATGGTCTTCCCCACACTATGAGGTTGACACGGGGAAGGCTGACACTCCTGCCTCCAGCTTGCCAGTGGTGCCAGCTCTGCCACAAAGAACCAGGGCCCAGAAACTTGAGCCCAGGCCTAGCTCCACTGGAGGTCAAGGCCAACTCCCTGATAGGTAAAGCCACTGAGATGGACCACACAGGTGACAATGGACTCACAGCACTCATGGGCAGGTGCATTCTATGTCACTGTTGAATTCTCTCTCTTCTAAGTAGGTGCTCAGTGCCTCTGTTAAGAAGTCTGGGGGTTCTATCAGAAGAGTGTGGTGAGATGTAGGGACTCTGGGTTTGTGGCAGGTGTTGGTGTGTGTATGTATGTGAAGGTGTCCATGAGAGAGCCTGGAGCACCTACATGCATATGACTGTGTACAGGAACTGTCTGGGGGAGGTGTTCATGCAGGTGAGTGTATAACATAGTATCTGTATGCGTGTGTAGACTGTGAATGTGTGAGCGTGACAAGTTATCTGTGCTTTGGTTTTATTTGATGCTGTCATATTGCTATGAGGGGGTGTTGTGGAGGGTATCAGGGATTATAAGAGGATGCTTTGGTGACCGGCGTGATGGTGTTTGTGCAGTTGAAGGCTGCCCCTTGGTAGATAGGGGGCAGGGGGTGAAGTCTGTGCTAGAAGGACACTTTATATGCATTTACACGGGTATGGGTGTCTCCATCGCATCCAGAGGCAGGTGCCCCTTAACACGCAGGGGGCAAGCAGGACCTCTGTGTTTCTGTGTGTATGGGAGTGAGGGTCTGTCATGCCGTGTCTTAGTGTCTTTGGCTTGAGGAAAGTCTCTGTGTGAGGAGGGCCTCTGTAGGAGGGCTTGAAACTTCTGTGGGGAAGGTGTGGGTGTTTAGGATTACAAGTTTTGGCTGAGGGATTAGGAAATTGGGAGGTGTCTGTGTAAAGCCAAGCGTCTCTGTGTGGGGCTGGGAGGCTCTTGGGAATGGCGGGCGTCTGCAGGACTTCTGGGGTGATTTAGGAGTCTCTGTGCTGGGGAGGGTCTCTGCTGGTACGTTTGGACTTTATGGGTAGGGCTGGGGCATTACTGTGCTGCGACAGGTGGCATGTGTGGGGAGCGGGAGAACCTCTGTCTGGGGCTGGTGAGCTCGTCTCTGGTCTGAAGCGCTCTCCAGGTGGTCGGGTCTCTGGGAGGCCGGGGGTGGGCGT
Organism: Lepilemur ruficaudatus; assembly: GCA_963574885.1. Lineage (NCBI taxonomy): Eukaryota > Metazoa > Chordata > Mammalia > Primates > Lepilemuridae > Lepilemur > Lepilemur ruficaudatus. Next base: position 11,649 of record CAUYRT010024733.1, read on the forward strand.
GCTCGGAGAAGACTCTCAGGTGCGGGAGCTAAAGCAAAGACAGCTGCTCCTCTTACCGTCCCCCTTGCCCGACCCCTTGGTCTTTTTCTTCTTCTTTTTCTTCTTCACCTTCCGCTTGGTCAGCTCCGGGGCGCTGCCCGCCATGGGGGGCAGTCTGGGCCTCGGCAAGCCCGCAGCGCCGCCCTCCCGCTCCTCCTCCTCGTCCTCCTCGTCCTCGCCCTCTTCGCCGTATCCGCATGCCCCGGCCCCACCGCGGCAGTCCATCTGCCCGGGGGGCCGCCACCTGCGCCTGGCGCAGCCCACAACCCGGCTGGGGCCACGCGTCTCCATGGCGACCGCCCCACAGCGCGCGTGCGCGCGCAATCCGGAAGTTCCCGCGAGGCGCCGCCGGGGGCGTAGGTGTGCGCATGCGTATTCTAGGCTGGCTGAGACCTTGGTGCAGTCAGTTGTGCAAAGGGCGGGGGTGGGTAGGGAGGTTTCAGATCTGGGCTGATGCGCATCTTGTCTGCTGCTGTGCCTTTTTAAATGATGTGTATTCTTACCTAAATTTTTATCGCCCGAGTTTCATACGTCTGTCTTGGACTCTTAAAGCCAGCATGTCCAAAACAAATTTACTTCGTTTTCCATCTTAGTGAACAAAACAGCTGGACAGGCCAGGAGCGTGGTGGCCTTCTTTGTCCCCCACTCTCTCCCTTGTACCCTCACTTAGGCTAGAGCTGACCGCCACGTCTGGCACTTGGATTCTGGACCCCGCTCTTGAATGGACTCTGTGCTTTCAAATTTTTCCCGTGAATTCTCTGTCCACATAGCTGCTAGAATAAACTTTTAAAGACAATCGGATAATTCACTGTCTTGCGTAAAACTCTCCAGTGATACAAAACAGAACAAAAAAGCCAAAAAGCCCTCCAGTGGTTCCTCATCACAATTCATATCAAGACTAAACTCTTTACAGTGGCTTACAAAGCCTGGTATGATCTGTTTGCTTTTGTTTTTTCTTTTTTTAATTTTTTAAATTTTTTTATTTTTATTTTTATTTTTATTGTTTTTTGAGATAAGTCTCACTCTGTTGCTTGGGCTAGAGTGCCATGGCGTCAGCCTAGCTCACAGCAACCTCAAAATCCTGGGCTCAAGCAATCCTTCTGCCTCAGCCTCCCAAGTAGCTGGGACTACAGGCATGCGCCACCACGCCCGGCTAATTTTTTCTATATATTTTTAGTTGGCCAATTAATTTCTTTCTATTT
>CAUYRT010024735.1:0-50861 GCA_963574885.1 Lepilemur ruficaudatus
AAACAGAATAATGCCCTGCCTTGAATCTTGTATCTTGCAAAACTATGTTTTGTATATGAAGGAGAAATAACGACATTCTCAGATAAGCAAAGACTGAGGGAATTCACCAGGACAAGACCAGCCCTCCAAGAAGTACTCAAACAGTGTTACCCATGGATCACCACAATAAACACTCATGAATGTAAAACTACTCAAAAGCTAAAGATCAAAGGCAAGATACCGCAATGGCTCAAGAGAGAAAACAAAGCAACAAAGTTCAACCCAATAGAGCACTATCACAAAGAAATGTCAGCATCCAAGTGGCATAAAAATTCAACCTAACTGCTACAATGCACTTATAACTTTGACTCAAACTGTACAAAAGTAATTCATGAAATCAAAATGTTTGTGCCCCCCAAAAATTCTGAAATAAAAATAAATAAAGCATGCATTTGAAAATTAAAAAAAAAAAAAGTGTCTTCCACTGAAAGGCTCAATGTTGAAGACAAAAGCTCCAGAGAAGAGATCAGAGAAAGAGACACTGAGGTCCAGGCCTTCAGCTTCAAGTCATTGGATAGACAAGGACCTCCCTGCCTCCACATTTGCCTGAGTGAGTTGGCTGCAACTCAGAAAGAACAACTAAAAATGTATTGAGAGTAAAAAAATGCAACATGTATTTGACTGAATATTGATGGTGAGGGGGAAAAAAAGCTTCCAGAAAGAGCTATGGCAAACGCAAGACCCATATTCATTTTATACGTGCCTGTGAAGAACTTTTGAATATTTATTAAATACAATGAATAGACAGTCATAAAATGAACTTCTTCAATAGATACCATCTCCTCCCTCACTGAAAAAAAATATGATGTTCCCCCTTGTTCATTTCATAGCTTCCTGACCATGAAAATTGCAGCAACTTAGTGTATCAAGTTCCATAATCCAGTGATCAGAATCATTCTTTGTATCTGTATGACATCTTTGTTTGGATGGAAACACATATATGCATTTTACTGCACTTGTTATAATACCAATGCTCCCTGTGCTAAGGTAAAGTTCTACTGCTAGCCATACCACATCACTTAGAAGTACAGGGGGAAAGAGTTATTGAAAATGGAAAGAAAGAGGAAAAAAGACACTTGAAAAAGGAGCACACCACTGACTTTTGACAGTAAGGGCATTTGATCCCAAGAATACTCAATTTAATAAGCAATAATGTGATTAACCAGAAGCTCTGTATTTTAATCTTTGGGGCACCTCGAAGTGCACCATAATGTTAAATTATTTTTTTAACAGGATATGTTGCATGGATTAAATATGTAGGATTCTAAGGTCTTTAGGAAGATTAACTGAGATTTCTGAACTTAAAATACCTCCTGTTATACAAGCATATGTCTTTTTGTGGAAGTTTTTTCTCAAGCTATTTAAAAGTGAATAACATGTGGAAGTTTCCAAGTTTCCCAAAACAACTAGTCATACATGTTATCCTCATCCATAAGCTGCTCTCCTTAGTTACTTATATATTCCACTCATGTTTTTATGGAAATAATAAATACTTTCTGTAAGACTAATAATTTATTGACTGCTTTCAGGTTATATCAAAGAGATCAGCATGGTCTGGTAGCCTTCCTTTAGTCTCTCCTACAATAATAACCTTCCCATTACTACATTTGTGACTTCCCGTTTGTCCTTAGATTAAGCACCTAGACCATCCATCCCATTATATCTTCCTCATACATCATTTCTTGATCCTTTCCTAACTCTGCCTGACTATTATAATTGATAATTTATAACCTTGCCCTGCCCTTCTAGTTGAAGATGTGATGGATCGCTGATATGAATTAATTTCCTTCCACAGAACTTTATCTATCTCTTCATTGATTGATTGACTGATTGATTGAACAAAAGTGAGAGAATGCCTACATGTTAGTCACTGAGAAGAGAAGATAAATGAGACACTGTCCCTCTCCTCAGGTTTGTTACCATAGAGTAGAGGTCTGCATATAAACATAATTATTCCACTGCATTATTGTCAATAGAATTAGATTCAAATGTTACCTTAAGGTAGTAAATTTCAAGAGATTATATCATCCTCGAGGGGAAGATAGTAGAGTTTTCATCTGAGACATGGCATTTGAGCTGGACCTTGAAAACCCAGTAGGAATTTTCCAGGGTCAGAAGCACCTATCCCAAGTATTCTGAGTCGGCAAAAGCATGAACCAAGGCACCAGAGCTGCAATTTTCTTATCTTGTTTGAGGAATTCTGAATTGTCTTCTCTGGTTGAAGGGATAGAGGGTAGAGAAGTGAGTGATATCTCTGATGAGGTTGTGAAGATTTTTACAAAAACTGAATCCATCAAGTTCATGACGTACAATGTATATCCCAATCCCCTGAAGCCCTCTCCGTACAAACTACATGACCACTTTGTTTCCTATAAGATTGCTCAGGGAAAAAAACATGTTAATAATGAGAATGGGAACACCAGTTACCATTTATTGAGGCCTAAATTCTTCATCATGTTATTTAACTATAAATTTTCAAATCCTCAAATCCTTTATGAGGTAGATAATATTAATTCCATTTTTATTAAAAATAACTAATGTTCAGAAGGTTAATTAATTTCCCCACATTACAAAAATAGCAAGAGGCTAAGCAAAGATTTGGAGGCTGTGCTAACTCTTTCCATGATGCTCACTGACTTTACTAGATAAGTTTTTCTGTCCTTATAGGAAGTACAGAGTATGAAGCTTGTCAATATACATTTACTTTAAGGTGTAATTCTCAGTCAATTGGCCAACGTTTTTAGAAAATAGTAAAATTCATTCCAAACTATACGTATGCCTGGTTTTGTGACAAATAATATTACCTCTTGGATAACATTTATTCTTTATACCAACCCTGTTTCAATAGTATTATGCCATCTTATCATTAGGGAAAAGAAAGCTCAATGAATTTAAATATGACTATATAATCCTAGAGCTTAGATTTGAACACATGTATTGCATGAATCTAAACTTCTTGCTTTTCACAGAGCACACAACCACCTTCTCCTAGAAGTTAGACTACCCCTGGGTAATAAGTAGAGGGTCACCTGCATTGTGTGCTATTGGAACTGTTATGTAGAGAAAGCATTTGTTTTTCAAGGATTATACTTGCAATCTGTATTTGAGAAAACAATGAAAGAGTACAGTTATTATACTCTATTAGTGAATTTTAGTCAATGGTCTGGCTTGCAGCAGAGTATCAGATCTTATGAAGGAAATGTATCCGATGATTTTTCTTTCTGTAGTAAAAGTGGCACAGGACATATAGCAAAAACCAAGGACCTATCTTTTACTTAGTTTACTATTAATTATTGCTGGAATTCATTAACTTCTTCTGTGTTATTCACAATGTTACATGCTTATAGGTAGTATGCCATTTAATCTTCAAATTCAAAGTTTTTCTATTTTATCTTTCTATCCCCATTTTACAGATAAATAAAACAAAGTTGAGAGGCCTAAGTAGCTTGTCTTAGATGACTTAGCCATTAATAGGCCTGAAAATTTATTTCAAGGCATACCTTGGAGACCACAATGTGGCATCTCAAAATATTCATGGTCTTGGGGCAAGGTACTTAACTACTCCAACTTCCTGTTTCTCAGGTTATAAATTGATAATAATAGTATCTGCTCTAAAGTCAGAATAAAATAAGATCATTTGGGTAAGAAGGAGAACATGAGAGGAACAGTTAGTGTTATTGTTATATATAGACTTTGGTAACAGTGGTCCTTGTCATCTTATAATTGCATGAAAGGGAGAGGCAGCAGCATGCACCTTGAGTTTTTCCCCTAGGAGATGATGACTGCTGAGGGAGAACCCCACTTTCCATGAATCTATTGCTGATCTAGACATTAATTATGTGGCCAGGCCCATATAAGATGAGCAAGAAGCACTTCACAGAAGGAAAGGCGTCCTCCCCAGCAACCAGCACAACTGTATGGGACTCCCAAATGGATTTCAAGTCTCTATTCTCCAAGAAACATAATACATTTCTGGACATATGTCCTCAAAGAGGTATATCCCAAGCCAACTGGATATCTGTCTTCAAAATCCCTAAAATCTGTGGTTAATTTCAGGAAAAAAAATCAGATTATAGTGGCACAATGGAACAGAATGTTGAAAAGTCTACATATAGGATTCTTACATAGCTCAAAAACAGAAACTGGGCTATATAATATCTGCATGAACAAGTGGTCATTACAATATAAAAAAAAATAAAAACAGACAGTATGTATCATAATATTTTGTTAGGATAAAGGTGTGGCTAACAGACAGGAAGGGGTTATAATCCTGAGGGGAGCGTAGGGCTTTCAGGTTTTGGCAATGCTATGATTTGAATGTCTACTCCAAAGCTTATGTTGAAATTTAATTCCCATTGTAAAGTATTAAGAGATGGGACCTTTAAGAGGTGATTATGTTATCAGGGCTATGCCCACATGAATGGATTATCGCCATTGTCACAGGAGTGAGTTAGTTATTGAGGAAGTGGGCTCTTGATACAAGAATATGTTTGGGCCCATTTTCTTTCTGTCTCATGTGCTTGTTTGCACTTCTGCCTTCTGCCTGTTATCCTGGGGTGACCCTCACCAGATGTCAGTGCCATGCTCTTGTACTTCACAGCCTGCAGAACTGGGAGCTAAATAAACTTTCATTCTTTATAAATTACCCTATGCATGATATTCTGTTGTAGTAGCAGAAAAGAGCCTAAGATAGTAATATTTAATTTTTTTACCTAGACATTTTATGAATATTTCCTTTATAGTTCAATAAACTGAATATTTTGTTCTATATGCTTTTATGTATGTCTGTTACATTTCACAATGAAATAAAAAGTGCTCCTATATTTATGAAGTTTTAGAATTAAAATAACCACATTTCCTGTCAATAAAATCCTATGTAAATTTGGCTTCTGTGTCTAATATTTGAGTACCTGGAAGTATCATGTGCACAAGTTTTAATGGGTGTCATCTTCCTTCATCTTCTCTGAAGTTTGCACATCAAAAGTACTACTCCTCATTTGTGTTCTAACCTGCCTGTAATCCCTTAGCCAGTCCTTCAAATCACCTTCTTGGCGACAAGATCTGAGAGTAAAAAGTAATATAATTTCTGGGATTCACAAGTCACAGGTCACCTATGGCAATGCCTTTGAAGACTGGTACCTGGTTAAATCCAGGAGACTCTGCTTTGGATTTTCACTAGCAGGTGCATTAACTGTGGAATCAGTCAGAACTGAGTTTTGAAAAAATCCCATCACCACTTTCCAAAAGGATGACCTTGAGAAAGTAATATATCTTTTCAAAACTTCAGTTTTTTCATCTATAAAATGGAGATAATAAGATCTGTTTTACTGCCTTTGTTAGAATTAAATAAGGCAACAAACACAAAAGAGCTTGGTATCAATCTCAAGTAATGCAATTTCTGTGTCCATTTTTTTCTGTCACATATAATAGGTTCAGGCCCTGTATATGTACTGCCCAAACTCTGATGACCCCATTACCCTAGGACCCCAGCTGGACATCTGTCAAACCCTGGCACCCAGCCCAGCAATCTGGGACCCTCATACCACTGACATAGTATCAGGATAATGGTTCTCTCTTCTCCTGAGTTCCATGTCTTAGGCTCTACCTCTTTTTTGCAACCTTACGCTCTGCATTCCTGACTGTGGCCAGTGCCATCACCTGGAGTTGCTAGGAGATTTGTATCCTGTTCCTCTGGATCTCTTCAGATCACATGGCCATCTGCTATACTTTGTAAAAAATCTAGGTTTGGTCCATGCCTCACACTACAAACCTCAACAACAAATTACCTGGAAGAAGCCAAAACATATGTTAGTGTAGGTTCACTGAGGGAAGACCCTGAGATAAGACTTTTAGGGCAAGTAGATTGTTTGGAAGATGACACTAGAAAACACTGGGAGAGGAGTGGGGAAGTGAGACTGAGAAAGGAAGAACCCCCCTGAAGGGTTAACAAGCCAGGGACAATGGACATGCAAGTCTGCTGGGACACTCTAGGAGACAGTATAAAAACCCAGCTCACAATTACCCATGAAGTTGTATCCATCAACTCCATGCCAACCACTGGTTGAGGACGTTTTCCAAGGGAATTCACTCTAGAGTCTCCAGATTGCCATTACCATGGCTAAAAACAAGCCACAATTCTTCTCAATCAGCAGCCTTCAGAGGGTAACAGCAAATGCTGAGGGGGTACAGTCCAAACAATCGTAGACACTAACCGCCACACTCAACTATCATCAACATTATTCCAGGATCTCACAACAAAATCTAAATATCTGTCACATCAATCTCCCTGACTTTCATTTTCCAGAAAAAGAAAGCTGATTAGCTTCTCATAATGGACTTATACCTGATCCAAGTTTGTGTCTTGAACCCTGCAATGTCAGCAAGCTCATGCAAAGGAGTATTGATTACTGAACCATTAAAAAAGCATTTTAAGCTCAGTAACTGCTAAGAAACGGCTCAAAGTAAATAACATGACGTTGTGAATTGTCTCCATTTGTAATAAACATGAAAGTAGGGGGAGAAGGGACTCCATGCACCCTCCCCAAATATTAGTCTTCTTTCTCCCTTCGTTTTCCCTACAGCACTGAGGAAAGGGATTTCCACTTAGTGACTTTCTCAAGCCATGGCTGTTTTTATACACCGATTAGGTTCCAGACCTTTTATATAAGACTTTACAATAACCTGGAAATAGAGGTGTTTTCTCCTCATTTTAAAGAAGACATAACATTGAAACGATTTGCTCATGGCAAATAAATGGTAAAACCAGGATTTAAAAACTGCTTTATCTGACTCTTAGGTATCTGTTCTTTCTCCACACTGCCTTCAGAGACACCGTCCATGATCACTTTGCCCTGAAGAAATTGAAAAGATAGTTATCCAGTGTTGACTGCTGCTGCTCTGTCTTCACAATGCCAAGGCGCTAGGGAGGAGTCTGCACCAGCTGTGCCCAGCCCCCTTCTCCTAAGGATTCAGCCCAGCTCACCAGGCAGGTTTTCTCTCTATGTGCACAACAGAAGTTGGTGCCTTTGCCTGGACAAGCACAGCTGACAAAGCACAGTTTCTATCATGCCGCAGACACCTTCTCTCCTGGGAGTGAATGAAGGCAAACCTGTCTGGCCACTTCAGGAGACTTGGGAACCCCTGGGATCCCGCTTTAGTGGCATTCTAGAGAACACACCACTGGAGGCTGAAGACTTCATCTTTCCTTTGCACTCTCCCAGTTATCATTCTCCCATGGGAACCCTCTCAAAACCTGCCGTGGAGTTTTGAGAAAGACTTTCATTTGGAGATTGGCCAGGGCCCCAAGCAAGTGCATACATGTAACGTGCCATCTTCCAGAAACATGCAGCTGGCAGCTTGGATGATGTCAGCCCTGGGTGACACATGCTTGGCCAGGTGCTCTGAAGCTCGTCAGAACTGTGTTTATCCCAGCCCAATGTGGGACAAAGGAAACTTAGTCTAGGTTTCACAGCTTCTCCCACAGGTTTTGACAACATGGGAAAAGTAATATACAGACCTAACTAAATTTGCTTTTTCATTAAAAATATCAAAGTTTGGCAGGATAATCCTGATGAAGTATCTTCTTTCAGGCCTTGCATTCTTCCTGGTCTTCAGATTCAAAGTCACAGTCATTTTTCAGTGATTCTTGTCCTCTGCCCTAAACATCCCTGCCCCACTATGCCCAGAATTATGGATAACCCTGCACAGCAAATTCCAATTCTATCCTATCTATTTTTTATACCTCCTCTGCTCAAATTTCACCACCATATATCTATACACATTCTGGCCACAACTTTTGCTTCTAGTCTCATCTTATATGAAATCCAGGAACCTTCCCCATACTTTGGCCACAGCAGAAATCTTGCCATCTCCCTTTCATAGTCCTACATCATTGTTGGAAAGGCCTGGCTCTCAGCTTGAAGTTCTTTGTGCCCTCATTTAGATCTTCGAAGTCTGGCCCATCCTTCAAATATATTTCAAATGTCAGCTTCTCTAAGACCTCCCAGAACCCCCAGAAGAGAGCAGTCACTCTCCTTCTGGTCTCTAAGATAACGTTATCTCTGTTTGCTTCATGCCACTACCCTTTAGAAGACTTTGTCACAGTTAATAGTTTAATTGTTTTTGTCTCCTATGTTAGAATATACCTTCCTGCTGGATGGGGAGCAAATCAGAGCTTCATGAAACGTTACACTGAGTAGGATGTTAGAGATCATCTGGTCATGTCTGTCTGTTAATAGACCACAAAACTGAGCTCTAGAGAGAGAGCAAAGAGAGAGTAAAAGCACAAGTATTCCCTTCCCATCAGTCATGAAGCATCCTTTCCAGATCTCTGCATAGAAGAGAAGGCCCTGAACACATCCTTTTGAACCTGTAAAAGAATCCTGAGTGATCCACTAGTTCCTGTAAGGAGATGAGAAGGCACCCGGGTCTGTGCTTACTGGTCCTCTCCCCATCAACATACACAACACAAACCAGACCAGTTTCATTGCTGTATCTATGGTAATATTTTTGAATTCTAAAGATCATCACATTATCAACTGAGCACCTAATTGAGCTAGGTACAGTATCTGGTGACTTTGGTTTATTATCCCATTCATTCTTCCTGACAACCCCACAATTGGAAGGATTATTCCCATTTTACATCTGACTAGTCTGAAGCTTAGAAACATTAGATAAATTTGCAAAGATTGACTTCCTTGAAACTCATCAGCGTTTCATCTACTCTGTTCTGAAAAGCTGAATTATTTTTATAGAACTAGGTATAGAAGAGGTGCTAAATAAACATGGCGAGTGAATTCTTAATATTTATTGAAACAGTAAATCAATTCAGAGTCTTCTGTGTGGTTTAGATGCACAGCAACATTTGGATAAGGTTAGCAACCATCTTTCCCTCAAGCCTAGCGAGAACAACATGCAAATCTGTGAGAAAATCATTCTGATAGCTAGAGAGGATGGTATTCTATCTATAAATGCAAATGTGGCTATTCTGGAGATGCTGAATCAGATCAGCAGTTAATGAAATGAAAGACATTAGGAAATGTTGAAATGATGAGCATTACTTTGCTCTGAATATCATCATCATGATCAATGTTCAGTTATTTATGCTTCTGTATTTCCTTCTTGAACTCCTTTTGAGTAATATTCATTAACTGTGCAATTGGTTGCTATGTCTCTTCTTAAGGTAGACAGCAGACTGCTGCCTGGAAAGGCTGGGATCCACTTGCTCTTTCTATCCTCCTAATTCTTGCCAGTTTGGGGAGGCTGCACCAACCCTGCTTGAGCTCAGACAGACACTCCATTAAGGGGGAGAAAGTATTTGCTGCAAGGCAGAAGCTACTGTTGCTGGAAGGAGACCTCACTAGGCTTAGAGTCAAAACACAAAGGCATTATGTATAGCATGGAGTACTATTCAGCCATAAAAAATGGTGAACTACTTATTGTATTATCTTGGACAGAGCTAGAGGAGCCCATTCTTCTAAGTGAAGTATCACAAGAATGGAAAAACAAACACCACATGTACTCGCTGTTAAATTGGTACTAATTGATCAACACTAATGTGCACATGTGGGAAGTAACATTCAAAGGGTGTCAGACAGGTGGGAGGGGGGATAGGAGACGGGTAAATCCACACCTAAGGGATGCGGTGTGCACTGTCTGGGGGATGGGCAGGCTTGTTGGGCAGTGCAAATGCAATTTACGTAACCAAAGTATTAGAGAGGCGTTGGTGGTATAGTGGTGAGCATAGCTGCCTTCCAAAGTATTTGTACCCCTGTAATACTCTGATACTTAAAAAAAAAAAAACACACAAAGGAGACTACAGACAGAAGCTGGGGACTAGAAAGTTGCTCAACATCTCTGTGCCTCAACTTCCTTGTCTTTAAAATGGGTATTATCATGCTGACTACAGGACATTTTGAAGGAAGTGCTGTAAACATTAACTAAGGCAATGTTATCTAATGTAAACATAAGGCAAGCCACAAATGGAATTTTACATTTTCTATAGCTGCCTAAAAAAAAAAAGCTAACCTGATTTTAATAATGTGTTTATTTCAATGTATCCAAAATACTATCCTTTTAGTGTAGAATCATTAGAAATGCTATTCTCCATTTCTGAGATCCTTACAGAAGTGTCTGTTGTAATTGGCTGTGGTCTGAAGGTAGCAGTTACTATAACCTTAGGGGCCTTGTCACACAGGGATTTGAGATTGAACTTTCACCAAGCCAAAGCTGATGTCCTTAATCTTCTGCGATTTACAGTGTGCCCAGCAACTGCCATTGACTCCTAATGTGATTGTGTTGCTCTCTTTTTCATCTGAAGGCCTCTGTGTGATTGTTTTGATATTTTTTTCTAGTTGTGATTTCATTTAAAAGTAACCAAAACAAAACAAACACATGGACAAGAGCAAAACATTCAGGAAAAACTGGAGTTTGTGAAGCTCTCCTGACCGGAACAGCACCATGTGGGATGGGGAAGGACGGTGGACGCTGGGAGAGAAATGGCCCTGCAAATCTTACCCTGGGAGTCAAGTCCTCCAGGGTTCTTCTTGCCACCCGGAAACACCCCCAACCACACAGACAACAGGAATTTCACCACGTTTTAACAAAAGATTAAACTGGGCTATTCTAATTCATGTGTGGATATTGAAAAAACATATTAACCTTTTTAATGTTTTCCTGAAATACACAAAAGGGAGATGGTGACATGGGGGTGCCACAAGGGAATGGTTTATAAAGCGCTTCCCATCAAGTTCATGAGGCCCTTTTTACAGTCAGGAAGACAAGAGAGTTTCACAGCAGAGCAGAAAATGCTCCCACAACCCCCCACTTGGAGGTCAGGCACACTATAAAATCTCACATTAGCTCTCAGGCTATAGAAAAAGCTGAGCTGCTTGATTTGGCGAATCCAAGGCACATTTGCTGTCTCTGTGAGGAGTCATATGAAATGTTCAGCTCACTTTATTTTAAATTATGAACTGGGGACCCAATGCTTTCTTCGAGAAATGAAGTAAATTTCAAATGGAAGGCAACTTCCAATTCCAAATTATACTCAAACTGAGACAGGCAGCCCAGGCACAGACAGAATGGAGAAAGGGCAGGGCTGAGTGATAGACAGACGTTAAGAAAAATGAGAGAAGGCACTTCACACCTACATGTTCATATTTAATTATGCTAATATTTGCACATATGTTTATATTTATGCATGCATGCCTATATACGTATATACACAATACACAGTTCTTTCTTTTCAAACTTACAGAGGGATGGGAGAGATTAAGCTTCCAAAATACAGAATGTGGGAAAAAAATAAAGAATGCTGTTCTCACCTTCCCTTTGCCCAGAAGGTGCATGCTAATACCGCTCTTTGTGTGTTTCTACTTTTTTCAAGGCTCAGTGAAACAGTCCTTTTCCAGACAAAATATGCCAGATTCTCTCCCACCACATAATTTCTCCCTTCTCTAGACTCTCATTAGCTTCAGTATCTCATACATAAAAGTGGTTTTTAGCAGTTACCATAGTCCATGGAAACTAAGACACTCTTCATTGCAAATTGCACTATTCTTTTAAGTAACCCTGAGAAAGAAAATCCCTGGCAATTAAACTAGGAAATCATGCTTTCTTATCGTTTAGAAGTCTTATTTTATACTTACAGAAAGAGGCTTGAGGCTCTTTTAGAGCTAGAAGGGATGACAAGAGGGATACCTGTAAACAAGTTGGTGCTTGTACAGGCATCGATGCCCATATCAGGATAGCCACCTGGAAGCTTGCAATTTGAAAACAGTTTTAATTATAAAATCTTAATTTTAGAGACATCAAAAAATCAATATCTTCTCAAAATTGATGAAATATATTTTACTTCACTACTGAAACTCACTGAACTTCCTGAGAGCATGGGTGGTGTGTTTGCCATACGTGTTACGTATATATACCTAGAGTCCCTTAAAAATGCTATTTACTAGGCATTATGATGTAGTGGAAATATCTAGGGTTTGAAGCCACTACCTATCTCTGAGCCTGTTAGGCAAGTTCCAGTTAACAGCACTAACGTGTAGTTATCTAAAATAATGTGTATACGTCATTTAATACAATGTCTGCCACATGGTAACCATTCAAAAATTATTGGTTTGTTGAAAGAAGATGAACTGATAATAGAACTAAGGGAGAGGACAGGACATCTTCTTTTTTTCCATTCTCCTGTTCTCAGCACCTCTGGGTGTTTCAGATGCTGAGGAGCTGAAGAGCTTGTTCCCAAGGGCATGTGGAAGGATAACAGGACGAGTCAGTCAGGCCTAAGCAGTTCCTAGATAGACTTCAAACCTGAGGCCACAAGTGCCCTGTAGCTCTGTATATCTAATGGAAAGGAGGAACAGAACGCGTGGTAAACAGCAGGAGAATTGCATGCTACCCTCTGAAGTTTCCGAGGTCTGTGGACAAGCGTCCAGTAGTATCCTGTGGCAGAATCAAGACTACGGGAAATTATGAGGAAGGGTAAAGGAAAAAATAAAGGTCATTTTCCTGGTGAAAAAAAAAAAATCCCCAGCTTTCCAGATGTAATCCAATTTAATGAGGTGTAGAAATCCAGAGCTCTTTGAAAATTTTAAAGCAATTACAACACAAATGACTCCAAAGCAAAATGATCTTATTATGGTGAGGCCATAAAATGCAAACTTCAGAATGTCAGGAAAGCAGAACTGTTCTTGGTGGGTGTGTCAGAATTTATGGGAAGTTTTTTAGAATTGTCAGCACCTGATTATCCTCAGATGATAGCTTATTGCACCAAAAGCAGAATTTTTGGGGGGGGACTATTTTTAGTATTGTTACCAAGGAGGGTGGTGGGCACCTGCTTCTGTGCATCCTGAAAAGTGTCTTTCAGGATGGTGCACAGTTCAGCAGAGGGAAAAACAACAACAAGACAGAGTTTTATTTTCTGTTGATAAATTGGGCTTATGAAAACATCTAGAAGTTGCCCCATCTTCCATTTGGTTGTATTAACACAGTGGTTCTAAAAGTATGGGCCTTGGCAGCATCAGCAACATATGGGAAATTATTTTTAAAAAATGAATAATTGGCCCCACCCCAGACCTACTGAGTTAGAAACTCTGAGGGTGTTAGGTTCATCTGTGTGGATGGTCCCTGGTCCCGGGTTCCCAGTGTCAAGGATGAGTACTGGTACTGAGATGAGCAGATGACAGAGTGATCACAAACACAGAGCAACTTCATACAGATAGTTTATCACATAAAAGAAAGAATGAACATAAGGGAAGCTACACAAAAGGAAAATACGTTCCAGAGAGGTGGGATGGGTCCATCTCCAGGAGTGGAGAAGGATGCTGGAGGCTGAGCACATGCTGCCTTTTATCAGCTCTCTAGTTTGTCCCGCCTTTCCCCGGGCAGGATTGGTTGCTGTTTCCTGCCTTTAGGGGTGATTGACAGGTTGGTGTTATAGACAGGATCACATGACAGGTTACATAACAGGGTAGGTTATGTAACAGTTTCCCTTTTCTGCACATGCACCTTTTCTAGAATTCGCCATGAAGCTCCACCCATGTTATGCTAATTAGATGGTAATGAGCTCTAAGTCAATTAAAGGTTACTGGGAACTTTTTAATATGTATATTCCCACCAGGGAACAGTTGCTAGCCTCAATTTGGTTCCCAGCTACAATTTGGTTCCCACTTTCTGCCCTTAGCCACCTCCTTGCCACCTGTTTACCCTGCACCAGACCTAACAAGGACAGTGCCAAGCAATCTGCTTTTTAATATCCCACTCCCACCCAGGGGTTTCTGATGCATGCTGAAGTTTGGGAGCTACTGCGCTAATGTATACACAGTAAGACCAGCCCCATGATCCTGCTTTGCTTTAATGTAGAAACAGGCTATTGGTTCCATTCAACATGTTCAGTGTCTTCCTAGGGTCCAAAACTACCCTGTCTTCAAACACACAGGATTTAGGGAGTCATGTGCACCATATAAAAATCAAGATGATGTGTGCGTTCGTAGAAGGAGGAAGCCTCAGTCACCTGAGGCTGTTCAGAAGATGATGCAGGAGTGGGCGATGAAAAAATGTTCCTAATAAAATAGAACCTGACCTCTGTAAAGAGAATATTCTCCAGAAATTGTAGTGCTGTTCTTGTCACAGAATCTCTAACTTAAACCCTCTGTCTGAGGTTCTCTTTTGACACTTGGGCTAGAGTTTCTTTTGCCATCAAGTGTGTCCCTTTGCTATTTACCCTCCATATCCAAAAACAGGACCGCAGGAGATTACATGGGACTCAGTCTTGAAGCCTCACCTTGGACCCGGCTACCTGCTAACTGGCCGCCCTCACACTGCCTGACTGCACCTCTGAGTGTCATCTCAGTGAGGGTCCCACATCACGTGCTGGCACCACCATAACCCCGAGAGGCCTCCCAGATGCTGCATCCTCACTAGAATGTTCACTTGCTTTCTGTCATCTTTCTCTGTGGATAACGTGCTCTGCCTCTGAGGGCATACTCTCTGGTGTGACCTGCCCCCTCTTGACTCTATACTCAGGGCAGGGTATTGACACTATATTCAGTGCTGTGCTGGTAAATGTTCAACAACAGCTGCCCAGGAAAAGAAAAGTCCCAGTTTGTAGTATTTCTGCATGGCATTATTTTGTGATGTACAAACTCCCATCATGGCCGATTTCAAGTGACTGACAGGACGTAGGACAGAGTTGGGAAGAGAGCAGCACCACGCCCATCCCAGAAATCTGCCCTGTCACACTGTAGTTAACCCTTCTGTGTCTTTTCATATCAAGACAGACTACACACAAAGCTAGTTCCTAAAGGAAATACCCCAACTAAATTATATTTTCTGAGACTATAAAATGAATAGCTTATTTTTGCTAACAGAAAAGAATTAAATCAATGGCACCCAAGCAAGGGTGTTTTTACAGTCATCACCATGTGCAGCAAATGTTTCTTTACCTCTGTATCTATTTGTCCTTGTTTAGCTGGCAGAGGGAAAGTGCTGGTGCTCATGTTACCACTGAAATTGGTTTGCAAAGCCTGAAAAAGTTCTGAAACTTTGGGTTTCCTGTTACTCAAAACTGTGGGTGACTGAGGAGGGAGGAGGCAGTTCTGATGAGAGGCAGGAAGTAAATATGGGGCATTCATTGGCCACTCCTCTCCACAAAAACCTAGCAGGGGTTATTGCGGGTCATTTCCTCACTGGGCCCCATTTGTCCTTGATACTATAAAAGGCCAACTTATCATTCGGATGTTATCAGATTGGATTTATGAAAAACAATAAAGGCACTTCTAAGAGAGGTACTACAGCACAGGAGCCAGAGCATTGGAGTCAAAGTTGCTGGGGGAACAGGAAACTTACACAGTTTCAAAGTATCACCTGCAGATCACTTCACATTCCACAGGGAAAGGTGTGCCTCTGCAATGGAGAGATCTGGTAGAGCTTATCTTGGCCAAATATGGCAATAATAGTGAGAACAGCTGACTTAGGAGACTCCTGGTGTAATGAACCAGAGTATAATTTAATTTATAAAGTGTTGTCACCAAAAAAAGTTTAATCTGAATGGGATAAAGAGGAAACCAACAAATGGATTCAAACTATGGGACATTTTATAAGACAGCCTGTCTGGACTCGTAAAAAACAAAGACACACACACACACACACAAAAAAAAAAACAGTGTAAGAAAAACAGACATTAAAATGTGAGAAAATGGTTCCAGAGTAAAATGTAATAAAGAGACTGGAACTTGGATTGCAAAAAAAATTAAAAAAACCATAATTGTGCGATAACTTTGAGATAATTTGGGAAATTTGAATGTGAACTCTAACTTAAATGATGTTGTAGAGTTATTACTAGTTTTCTTGGGTCTAATAACGGTTTAATGGTTATGTAAGAGATGGCTTTATTATTAGGAGCTACATGCTGCATTGTTTAGGGTGGGGAAATGTCCTGATACTCATGACTGTTTCTCTGAGAAGCCTTTCTCTAGATGAGGTCAGGCTCTCCAGTACACAGCACCGCGTGAAATGTATCACATTTAGTCCCACTAGAAGGCAAACTCAAGGAGGGCACTGTCTTAGTTTTCTTTCTCACTGTGTTCTTGGGTGTCTGGAACAGTGCCTGGGAGAGAGAGTAGATACTCAGTAAATACTGTTGGATCACGGAAAGCATTATATTACCATTTCAGATATTGGCCCTGTGTTTGACACTGGCCCATATGTAAGCCTAATTAACATCAGAGGCATTCTGCCTGCATTAGATAAACTTGAAAGAATTAACAGTCAAAACACAAACTTAAAAAGGTTTTGGTTTACTCATAGAAATTATTGGCCTCTGCAGCTCCCACAGAAGTCCATGAGGCAATAAGCTCTCTTTGTGAGGCCTCAGAGCTCCAAAATATTTTGTCCTCAACCAAGGCATGATTTAAAATCTATACAGGGAACACTGATTTATGAGTAAATAGTTGGGTTTTTTTCTCTTTGAGCAATGGGTAAACAGATTTTAAATGTAATTTCAAATAAAGCAAAAATAGTTTCCAAAATTATTAAAATGGAACAAAGTTATATCAATAATACTTTCAATTCTAGGTGAATATTGCATTTAACAGTTGGAAGGAAAGTTTGAAATTGTTTAGTTCAGTGGCTTGCAAAGTAGAGACTCTTCTTATAGATCCAATAGTACTTTTAATGCACACTTGTCCTGTTTGGATGTCTTATAAGCCAGTAATATAATGCTTCAAGTCCTGGTTGCTCTATTCCCTGCTGTCTTTTGAGGTGATTAAATCCTAGGTGTATATTCTTTGCATTTTTTCTGAAGCTGATATTCAGTGCCCTAGAAGTCAAAGGCTGAGCTTGTTTACAGGAAGAATTCCTCATCATGAACTTTTCACGCTCCCTGGGGGATTTTCTGAATGTTTCTGGTCACCTAGCACAAGCTGGTAAAACTGGATTTAGGTGTGTGCTGCATGATAGGTTAGATGGTGTAGTCAAGTCAACATTTATAACCACTGAGGGTAAAATTCAACATATTCATTTGTTTGAAAAGCCTTCATCATGCATGACATGATTTGTCAAGTTTCAAAAGGCAAATAATAGTTTTATAATCACCTTTAAAAATATTTTTGAATTTTCATCATTCCTGATGGCATAATTTTCTAGTGAAATATGCTTTACAAGGAAAAAAATTAAAAGATATTCTAGAAAATCAAAGTTCAATATGTAACACATTTTAGCATAATGGCACAAAAAGAATTGATTTCCCACTCTTAGTTGGGTTTCTTCCAGAAGCAGAGTCTATGATTGAGTGTGTCTAGTTTTGGGGCTCAAGTTCACCTATACAGCTATTATAATAAGGGGAGGATTATTAAAGCCAACTACCATAAGCTTAATCCAACAGGATGGCTCTGCACTGATGTAAAATACAGGCTTTAGAATGATCCCCACCAAGAATAAGAGAGCTGAGGCTTTTATGTCCCCAAACAGTCATTGATCCAAAGCGTGCCCTGGAAAGACATTGTAATCCAAGGAACTTCCGGTGACTGTGCTGCAAGACCAGAGCCAAGTCAGTGCATTCTGAGGACAACCCTCAGTCAAAGCTTCAAGGGGTAGCTCTTGGAAGTCAGCCTGGCTCATGGGAAAAATGTTAAGGGGATCTATAGGGTTGTGGGCAGGGACACCAACATCTGCCACAAGCCCATTTATTTTAAAATGGTGAAAATATTAAAAAGCAAAAGAAGAAATAAATAATATATACATATGTATTATATTAAATATATACATATATATAGGTCTCCATATATGTATGTATGTGTCTCTGTGTGTGATAAAATAATATATCAATTCTTTTTGTATTTTATGCAAAAATTTTTTACATATCAGAGAGAGAGCTAGAAGAAGCAGCAGCAGCCAGGTTTTACATACACAATATAGCTTCTGTGGGGTTTAGGAAATGCAGTGATTGCAATGCTAAATATAATAATTGTTTAAAGGCCTACCTTCTCTAGATGAACTCTTTGGTACAATCTTTTCATGATGACTGAAAGTCCACTTTTAGAGTTTGATTTGACTTCAAAAATTGCTCTGAAAATTTCCTCTGAGGTTGTGAAGGAGTATTTAGCATATTTCAGACTACTGGCAGGACTATGAGCTATTTAACACTAACTACCAACACCATGATGTGAGTGAGTCTAATTAAACCCCATCTTTTCTGACACATAAGAGTACAGTACTGAAGGAGCATGGTACCGGAGGACACAGTTTTACACAAGTTAAGAGGAAGAGGAGGAATCATCATGACCTACCTAGGACACAGCCCCTGCAATGGCTCACTATCGTCTCCTAGGGCTGTCCGTTCCTCTGTGAAAGTCCACACTCTCTGAGCCTTATCCCTCTTAGCTCAGGGAATAGTTCTATTCTTAATGAGGGCCAATTTAATGGTCTGGTAACTCTACAATCAATGGACTATGCTATCTTCTCTGTCCTTCCAATAATTGTGCTCTGCTAATTCCTTGTGCCCTTATATATCACACTTGTCTTTTTTTCTGTGCCTGAACCTCTGACCTGAAAAACTTCCCACTACCTAAGTTTCACTCCTTTTCTTGGCAGGAACTGCTGTCTGTCCACTGCCTCCCTCTCTCAGTCTAGAAATTTGACTCTGCTAATTATGGCCAGACACTGTCCTCTGTGCCTGCCTGGCCTGGGCTGCCTTTTATTTCCAGACCCTTGAGTTCCAGCTCTCTTATAGGACCCTGTCTGTGACTTCTACATGGTTTTTCTGAATCCTGCATTTCTTCTCAACAAAGAACTCAAAGCAGTTCCTACTGCAGCAACTACTACCTCACACCATCCCCATTATCCAAGGCTCAGGGCATCAGGTGATCAAACACCCACAGGTTCAAGGAAGGCTTAGGGCAAGAGTACATACAAACCAGACAATGTCGAGACTGATCTGAGTGAGGCAGAAGTGGCAGTTTTTGCCTCTACCAAGGATACATTCCCATTCCACCTTCTCCCGTTCACGTATTAGAGACATTTTGAGGGATGGACATGCACTAACATATGTTTGGGGTGAGAAGTTCTGACATGATTGATGTACTTGCATACTTTGTACTTGATTTTCATTCCCAGAATTAACGTGTCAGGTAAAAATAGATATTCTTTTGAAAGCTTTACCTTGATGGCATATGCCCATCATTAGAACTCTTAAAAACATGAGATTTCATGTCTCTTTTTATAGTAGCAAGCAGCTCAAACTCAGTGGAATGAATGTTATATTTTACATCTATCTAAAAATGTTAAAAAATCATCTGCTTCTAAATCTACTTGACAAAACTTGGTGGGAAAAAAAAAAAAAAAAAAAAAAAAAACCAACAACAACACAATTTTAATACCTTAGTGAGACCTAAACGAGTTTAAGAAAGAGACTAAAGGCCAGTTGGTAAGCCTGGAAAATACCCTCCCAGGAATGCTCCCTCATATCTCTGTTAAGGCAACCAGTTCAGGTCAGACCTCTGGAGTCCTTGTGGGGTCCCTCAGTACCAGAAACCAGTAATCAGTAAACAGTGTCAGCCTGAAGGCTTCATCCTGGTAAGTTTCTTAGCGAAACTGGGTCTACCTAGATTATTCTTTAGGAAGCCCAAACCCACCAGCAGACCTGGTCTGGAATTCGTCTTGTTTCTCCACTCTGGTAAAAGATGTTGCTGGGGCAATATATGTAACCTAAACATTTGTACCCCCATAATATGCTGAAATAAAAAAAAATTAAAAATAACAACAACAGAAAAAAGATGTTGCTGGGTGAGCCCTTGGGCACACCTGTGCCCAGCAAGCTGTCTGCTCCCTTTCAATCTCACACATCATTCTTCTTCCTCAACTCCTGACCACACCCAGGTCTCTTTTGGGGTTGGTTCCTGCCTTGAATCCCATTTCCTTTCTCTACGGCCTGGATATATGACCTGACCTTTGCTAGGTTCTCTTTCTGAGAGCTAAGAGAACTCTCTACAAGCTTGTCTCTCACTAACCCCCAGTCTCTTCTCTCTCTCTGTCTCTCTGCCTTTGTCTCTGCTTCTCTCTATCTCTCATCTCTTCCTCCCCTTTCCTCTCTGCGTGCTCTCTCTCTCTCTCTCACACACACACACACACACACACACACACACACACACACACACACCACTCTCAGGTGCTGACTAGGGTGTTGATCAAAAGAGACTGACTAACTGAAAATGGTTGCCGGCATCCATCCAGCCATGCACTGCCCACGAGCTTTAATACTTCCTGGCAATCCTTGATCCTGTGCACGCTCTTGCTTGGACTCCCTGGAACCTGACCCAAGTTCAAAGGACACTCAACTTCTGTGCCTCCTTGGAAACTGTAATTGTGACCAGTGGCTACCACCCAGTAGCCAGTCCCAGAACCAGGAGGGTCCCTGCAGCTCAGTCCTGACGCTGCCTCTTGCCCATCAGTTACCGATGAGACTCCCGAGTGCCGCGCGGCTGCATCCACGTATGCTAGAGCTGTGCCTTTCCTGACGGAATGGAAGAGAAACAACCTTATCTCTCTTACAGAAGGTACGACCGAGGCACACATGAATACTTCAAAGTGCCCAAGGCCCTCCATCGAGAGTATGTGACCGCAAACTGGTTTTGTAAAAATAAATCATTTAGAGCAATCGCTATGTTTTCCCAGAGCCATCTATCTGGGCCCTCAAAGTCAGTAGAAGTGAGAACCATTCCCTCTAGCAAAACCTACAGACCAGCAATTTCTTTTAAGTATTTATCAGTGAAATAAAGTCTGCCCAGAAGCAGGCAGCCATCTCATATGCAGAATCAGTTTAATTTAAGTTGGTTTATATTTTCTTGCCCATCAACATCCGCTATTTCTAGGAAATATAAATCCATGTATTGGCACTGACTTGTGTTCATTCCTAATGGCAAGTTGGAGAAAAATAGCTAAAAAGAGCTCTATTTCATTTTTTAATTATGGAGCAAAAGTGACAGTTCATCTGGAATGTTGTCAAGCCAAGATAAAAAAAAAAAAGATCGAGATTTGGTTTCTAAAATCATTTAGGGGGAAAAAAGCTTACTCTGAAACACACAAAAATATTAAAGGCAAAGGGTTGTACAGCAAGTTTCCCCAAGTGGATCAGAAAAGTCTATCATTTACTTGCATATGTTTTTATTTGATTTGATTTACTTGTAGTTTTGCATGGCACAAAAATATGACACAAGCATCAGTTTCTTCCTGATGAAAGATTTTGGAGCATAATGACCTATGGTTATGAAATATAGAAGCAGAATAGTGATGCTTTGTGTTGTTTTATATCTAGTTTTACTGCTTATACTCAGATTAAAGCCTCTTAGCCAAGGCTCAGGGCACAATTTGCCTATTAGTTACTGCTGTTATATGAAGATTGATCTAAAAAGAATTCTTGCTTGTGGTAGGTGCAATGCTCTAGTCTTTGAAAACAAAGTTAAAAAAGAACACTTGCCTTCAAAAAATTCAGGGCTTAGGCAGAGAGAAAATAAGCAGCCTAGAGATGGCTGAGAAATGCTGTGAGTGCACATGGTGGGTATGAGCGGGGAGTGCCCAGGGCTTCCAAAGAAAGTACACACTTTGCTACGGGGGCTAGGAGAAGCTTTGTGGGAGGTCATCCTTGGGCAGCTTTTCCACTCTTCCTTAATATCCTCATCTGTAAAAGCAGGTTACAATAGATACTATCAAACATTGCTTCCAGCCACAAGGTATAACTCCAAGATTATATATATGTGTGTCCCAACAGCTCAATCTGAAAATACCTGTCCAATAGTAGCAGAATTGTACAATTTTTAGATTTTACTTCTTAAAAATGTATACAAATACTGAGAAGACAGAAAGAGAGGTGTAGCGGGTACAGGAAAAAATGAAACCTAAAGCAATTAACATTGATAAGAGTGAAATGCGTGTAGATTTTCTATAATCTTTGTTAAAGGAGAAGCTGTGATTGTTCATCTCCCCTACTTCTTAAAATAAAGAGCTCTTTTAAGCTCTGGAGTTAAGTAAATAATTTAGAATTAAGTATATAAAAAGAGGTATAGGAGGAAAGTAGAAGTGTTATGCCACTAAGAAGGATTTGCTTACCCTTTAAAAGTACAAACATGCCCCACATTAAAAAATCTTTCTGTTAAGACATGTGTCAATATAAATAAGTCTTAGGAGTAGTAGAATTGCACTATTTTTAGGTTTTATTTCTTAAAAATATGCAAATACTGAGTAGACAGAAAGACGGGTGTAGGGGGATTTACTGTATTTCTTAATACGGTAGGATTATGGAATGAGAGACCTGCCATAAGTTGCAATGAGCCACAAATAGCCACAGCAGCTACTGTCTACAGGTCAAAATTCAAATTTGTTTTTCCATGAGTAGTTTCTGCTGCTATACAATGATATAGACAATAATGGCAATAATGCAACATCTCAATTTTCAAGACATTTTTATAGCAATTGTCTGAGTTGTACTTCACAACAATCTTAAGTAGATAACACACTTATGAGTAACTCCGAGTCCCTTAAAGTTAACGTTGAGGTCAGCCGTCAGTGTTGGGAGTACAAACATAGTCTCTTGATATGAAGCCTAGAGATTACGTGAACAGAAGTATCTCCAGATTGTTCCCAGGGAATGGTAAGAGGTGAGAGGGTCAGCAGATGTGCACATGTGGGTTTACCCAAATTGGCAGTCCTTGCCAGAGACAAGAAGCATAGCTACAATGTATATTTTTCTTATCTACTTTTTTCCCTTTCAAAAATGTTTACTTGCTCAAGTCAGCCTGATGCATAATGATCAACTTCAGAATTTTTGCCACCTTCTTCACCTTTTGGAAATCAGGGCATTTTATAGCATTAGTCCATTTGTATATTTTCCTTTCCCTCCATTTTTAAATAACAGCTTTCTCATGATATTTTCCCCACACCATCACCTTCATCTATTTAAAGTGAATAATTCAATAGTTGTACATACTGTAAAATTCACCTATGAAAGTATGTGGTTTGTTGTTTTTTTTTTACTGTATTTACAGAGTTGTACAACCATTACCATAATCAATTTCAGAACTTTTTCATTACCTCCCCCCAAAAACCATGTACCCATTAATAGTCACTTCTTATTTCTCTCCACATTTTTTTTTTATCTCATTCCCTGACAATCACTAGTCTACTTTCTATCTCAATGGATTTGCCTTATGTGGACACTTTATATAAGTGAAATCATAAAACATCCCTTTTGTGAACTGTGTTTTTCACATCACATAAGGGTTTCAAGGTTTGCCCATGTTCTAGTGCACATCAGTACTTGATTCTTTTTCTTTGTTGGATAACAATCCATTGTATGGATATACCACATTTTATTTATTCATTCATTAGTTGATGGACATTTCGCTTGTTTCTACCCTTGGATTATTATAAATAATGTGGCTATAACCATCCAGACACAAATTTTAGTGTAGATGCATGTATCCATTTCTCTGTAGTAGATAACCAGAAATGGGAATGTAGGATCAGATGCTAACTCTACATTTAGCAATTTGAGGAACTGCAAGACTGTTTTCCAAAATGACTGTACAATTTTACATTCTCACCAACAATGGATGAGAGTTCCAATTTTTCTATATTCCTGCTGGCACTGTCTTTTTGACTGTAGTCATTCTAGTATGTATAAGTGGCATCTCATTATGGTCCATGAGTTTTTAAAAGTTTGCTGAAAATCTCAACACTACAGAGTACTTACTACCAATAGTAATTATTGTCAATGTTTAAAGGTTTAGTGATCATATCAGGAATTTTCTTCATAATAATTGGGGGGGGAGGGATAAAGTTAAGAAGGGGAGTAGTAATGAGGGAAGATGGACCATGGGTTGTTAATCTTTGAAGCTATGTAATCATTGAGCCCTTGGGCACTCATTATTCTCTTGTCTCTACTTTGTTCGAGGTTTAAATATTCTGTTTAAAAAAGTTTTTTTAGGTTAACTTCAATCTCTTATTAAAAATTTTCAGTGAATTTATCAAGGTGTACTATAAATTGTGGATGTAAACATTGTATTGTAAATGTTTGTAGTTTTCCCCCAATAAAATTTTTGGAAAAAAAAAAAAGTACTAGTTTCTGTAACAACAAATAAAAATTAAAAATAAGAAAAAAAAAATTTTCAATAGCCCTGTGTAAGCTTCACCTAGATTTGGAGAACTGGGCTTAAACCCAGTTCTTAAAATGACTATATTATCTAGCATATTTCTTATCCTACTCAAATTTTTCTCTATAAAGCATTTTTTTCTATTTCTTTCAGACATCAATTACTTGAGAGAAGAAAATGAAAACAAAAATGAGAATTGAATAAATTTCTCTTATTTCAACATCATCTTTTTCTAGATCCCCTACCCTTTCAGTGGTTTTGAACCTCTGAAAAGACAGTGTTCTGTGGATGATACTTAAGACAGGCAGTATCTCTTAAGCTTCTGACTGAGCTGACAGCTAGGAATGCTCCTTACATTCAAACCCAGTACTCAAGTGTATACATAGTAATATCAAAAAGTCTTCACACTGCTTTTCTATTCCTTTATGTTCTATCATGTTCTGTTATATTTTTTTCTTAATTCTGGTCATGACACACTAAGTTGACATAATAAAGAGAGAGACTCATATTTCAAAAAGCAGCAGGAGCTTAATAGGTATTGAAGCAATACTATGTACCCCATGAATGTGTATAATTATTTTGTATTATAGAAAATAAATAATTTAAAAATATTATTTTAGATTGAAAAATAACAGTTTATTCTCTTCTTAAAAACTCTCGTAGAGGTTTCTTTAAATTTCCCAAAATAACTGTGCTTAGTTAATACGATAGTCAAAAATGTCTTCATAAATCAAACCAACATCTTTTACTTTATTTCACTCACGTTTCTTCTTCCATTGACGCTGATGTCTACAATCATTTTTCTGGTATTTAATATCCCATTAGATCTTTAATTTAAATTTCCATGAATTGTATAACATCAAAAGTAGAACAGAGACTAATCTAGACTCCTAGAATATTTATATACATAATCTAATACAACCCTCCCTGGTTTCAGTAAAACACTGTGGCCCAGATTATCAATGGTTTGAATAAAAAGAGACACAAATAATGCCAGCAGTGGTACTAAAATCCAAAACTTCCCACTCCTAGTCCAGGACACAGTCTTCTACACCAAACTCTGGTAAATAAGTTTCTGACATGATGAACAGTTAGCAGATGAAGGCTATTTTCATAGGAAGGGGTTATTTTTTATGTAGATGCTTCAATTACTATTTCCTATCCAAAATCTCTTTGTGACACTAGCTAAATAGAACTCAACTAATAAGAAAAATTCCACAACAAGGTGAATTTATGTGAAAATGGTGAAAAAACACATTATTGATCTTAGAAAGATATTTTTACGTTGTTTCACACTTGGTTCTCTTTAAATGATAAATGCACCATTTTCAAAATCATTTTTGTCACTTCCCCATGGTTGTTTTAATTTTTTTTAAATGAGAGCTGTCTACATCTTCAAGAATCTGATTGAATTCTACTAATTCCTTAGTATTTATAAGGTGCCTGCTATGGGTTGAATTGCGTCATCTTAAAAAGATATGTTGAAGTCCTAACCCCCAGCACCTTAGAATGTAATACTATTTGGAAAGAAGTAACCAAGTTAAAAGTAAGTCATTAAGGTGGACTTTAATCCATTATAACTTGTGTCTTTATAAAAAAGAGAAATTTGGAGACAGACATGCATTCACACAGAGGGAGCACCATATGAAGATGAAGGCAAGGATCAGCTGATGCTTCTACAAGCCAAAGAATGCCAAAGATTGCCAGCGACTACCATAGCTGGGGGAGAGACATGGAAGAGTTCCCTTCACATCCTTTGGAAAAAAATCCTTCCAGAATGGTGAAACAATATATTTCTGTGTTTATGCCAGCCAGTTTCTGACTCTTTGTCAAGGCAGTCCCGGAAAACTGACACAGTACCTCTGCTGGAGAACAGAGATAGTCCTGAATGTGCTCATTCTCCTTTACAAGTTGACCCCAGAGACTTCACGGATGAGCTGAGTCAAGCTGCAGGGACCTTGATCCCTCTCATACCTTCTCTCCAGCTGCCGCACCCTGTACACACTGAGCTCTATTCCTTCACCATCAGCTGCTCACTTGACTTTCCAGTCACATGTACGTAATTGAGGCTCATTGTCCTTTTGTAAGCCAGATAAATTTGTGGGTTTTTTTTCTAATCCACAAGACTCTTTCAGCATTGTGATATATTCAAAAGAATCCCAAATTAATCCACTCATGAATTGATGGGCACTTGGGTTGATTCCACATCTTTGCAAATATGAATTGTGCTGCAATAAACATTCGAGCACATGTGTCTTTTTGGTGAAAAGCCTCCTTTTCCTTTGGATAAATACCCAATAGTGGAATTCCTGGATCAAATGAAAGGTTCACTTTTAGTTCTTTGAAGAATTTCCATACTGTTTTTCATAAGGGTTGTAGTATTTAATAATCTGCAGTTCCACCAACAGTGGTATATGTATACCATGGAGTACTACTCAGCCATACAAAAAGATGAATTAATACCTTTTGCAACAATCTGGATGGAACTGGAGACCATTCTCCTAAGGGAAGTATCCCCAAAATGGGAAAACAAACACTACATGTACTCACTATTAAATTGGAAATAACCAATGGGCACACATGTGCACAGAGAGAAGTAAAACTCAGTGGAAATCAAGCAGGGAGGTGGGAGAGGAGGAGGGGAGGAGCAAAAGACCTACCTAATGGGTACAGTGAACACGATTCATGTGATGGACACACTTATAACTGTGACTCGAGCATTACAAAAGTGATCCATGTAACCTAAAACATTTGTACCCCCTTAATATTTTGAAATTACAAAGAAAAGAATCCCAAATTGAAAACCCAAACCCAGAAAAGCCATGTAGATCTTTTCGGAATGTTTCCTTGATGTAAAGGTTCAAATGACCATATGCAATATAGCACATAGCATAGTCATCCAAGGTATTCATTCAGTCATTTGTTTACGAACTTGCCTCTTTCCATTAGATTGCCCATATTAGTCACATTAGACTCATATTAGTATTTCTTAGTACTTTGGTGGTTTGGGAAATGTTTGCAGATTTAATTAATTTCTGTATGCAGGGCTATTCAGATTCAAGGTAACATCTACCCGTTGATCCTAGTTCTACTCTCTAAACTACATGGATAAAGTCTAAGCTTTATTTAACATGGCAGACATAAAGATATATAATGATTTAATCTCTTTGCATGTGTCTTTTTATCTTTAGGGAAATATTCCAAACTTTATCAATTAGAGCTTTCGAAAGTGTTTATAAAAAATTTCCCACAAATTGACTTTCAGATTTCTCACTATTGTTGTCAATTTTACATTGCTGTTTCCTACACTCTGTACTTCTATAAATGCAATTTCATATGTAAAGTTCTCCCACTCAGTTTTATTTTATATGCTCATCCTATAAATGGACTATGTATATTTTCATCCAATTTGTCAATAGAAACATTGAAAAGGAGATAGTCCTATAGCATTTCATTAAAAGAGTTTCTCTAGGATGACAGGTGCCCATTTTCTGCCTTCACTGGATCAATATTGA
Organism: Lepilemur ruficaudatus; assembly: GCA_963574885.1. Lineage (NCBI taxonomy): Eukaryota > Metazoa > Chordata > Mammalia > Primates > Lepilemuridae > Lepilemur > Lepilemur ruficaudatus. The sequence continues at coordinate 27,701 of CAUYRT010024735.1, forward strand.
AGCATCTCTGAATCTACTGTCTCCTTCTAGTCAATAGACATATCTTGAGGAATGTTGACAAATTCCTTTTCCTTGTTAGTGCTAAAATGTACTACATTTATGGCGCTTTTTTTACATCAGAGAGAGAGAGAGAGAGAGAGAGAGAGAGAGAGAGAAATTTAAAAACTGTAGAGATGGACCTAAATTTTCATCCCTCTTGCAATGACTCTCTGTTAGATTCATCCCAAGTCTCCTTTCTCCACTTTTCAATCATTTAATCCCTGAATTCAGATGAGATTTTTCTTCAGACCTACGTGGTGTTTACAAGGCAGTTAATGATCTCTGTCACTGTGGAAGAATATTGATCCTAAGAAAGACACTAATTTAAGTGTCTGAAGTCCATAGCACAGAAATTTTGATAAATTCCATTCACTTAATTTTAATCTTTTCATGTTAAACCACTTAGCTTTCCCTTCCTTAAAAAAAAAAAAATCAAAAAAGAAAAAAAAAAACAGATGATGATATCTGCCTGTTATTTGGAGAAAAGACATGTGAAATCACCTATAATATGGATAAATCTCACCATCAGAAAATGCTTCTCCTCCTATCCCTGAGATATATAAAGCACTTTTAGAGCTGTTTGAGAATGAGTACGTAGTATCAAAGTTAAAAAGATTTCAGAAAATTGCTAGCTGTCTCTAATTGACTTCTCCCAGTATGGAGATGTTATAGCAGCAATAAGGTTTGCCAAAGATCATTATACCTAAATGTATCCATCCATTCATTCTAGTAATTATAGAAAACATATTCAGAACTGTGCTCTGTGCTATGAGAGATATAAAGATTAACCAGACACTGATTATATCCTTGAAGAGGACATAGTCAATTACAGAAGATAAGAGGGTATACATTTAAATAAGGTGATAGAAGGAAGACCTTACACGTACTTGAAGACATGGTTGCACGCAAGTACCAAAGTTAGCTCTGAAAGTGAAATGGCATTTGAATAATTAATTATGTGGCAAACCATTCCATTAGTGAGAATAGAAAGAATAAAGTCCCCTGGGCAAGAACTCAAGGAGCTCATGACAGGAATGTCTACGGGTTCAATCTGATTAGTGTATAAGAGCTGCATGATGTTGAGTATTTGGGACACAACGCTGTCATGCATCAAATCACATCCACATGCCAAATGAGTAGGGGACATTTTTTTGTGCAGGAGATGAGGTTGCAATGAGGGCATTAGTGAAATCCATGACACAAATCTGAGAGAATATCTGTGTTCATTCTTAGAACTTCTAATGAGCAACAGCAGACGAAATCCTAGGGACTTGATTAGTTGAAAGCAAATTAGAATATTTGGAGGCGGGTGGCTGAGCAATGCCTTCATGCCTCCAAATACTTTTAAAAAGTGCAGTCCTTAAGAAATTAAAAATTCTACTGAAAAAAAAAAGACTGAATTTGGGCGTTGGTAAGACCTCATTTCAAATGTCAACTCTCATATTTATGAGCTGTGGAGACTCAGACAAATTACTTGGCCTCATATGAAATATTGGGAATTATCCATCTCTTCAGGTTCTTTTAACACGTGTCATGCTATAATGTTATAGATAGTCTAACATGCCAGAAATAGCTGGGACGCAAAAGGGGTAAGAAATGCTCAGAAATTCCAACTAGCTGACTGGTGTAAGATGCATGACATGCAGAAAATCTTGGAAGAAATTGGCAATTTTTCTCCACATTCTCTTTCCAGAGATACTTGGAAAGAGAAAGAAATAGTATGTACAGATTATTTCAGATCCTATTAAGGAGAGGAGCCATGGAATGTTTGAGTTCTGATGATAATTTCTTCCCTAGAACAAGGGGCCAAATGATGTCTATTTATATATTGGATATCTGGCAAATTTAAAAAATAAAGTCCCTTCCCCTCCTCTCTTTGGCTTTCTTACCTCCCTGCCTCAGTGGCTTGGTACCCTTTCAGAAGCAGCAGAAGGCAACACTGACAAGATGATGACAGGATTGTCAGAAGGCACAATCTGTTGCTCCCATTTAAGTGAGAGAGGCAGACAGGCAACATCTTTATGCAGGCCAGCTCTGCCCATCTGAACTGGGTTTCTATTTGTTTTATTGTTCTACCAGTTCTCTGTCTAACAAAGCAAGTGTCTCCTTATCCTGAAAATTTATTTACAGGGGAGGGAACTTTATACCGATGAGATCCACCTTCCCTAAACCAGCTGAGAATTTACCTTGAAGCTAATGAACCATAAATTCACAGGCCCTCACTTTCATAGATATGCACTTAATTTTATATTACTTGAAGACACAAATGTATAATATTCTTTAACTCATAGAGAACACCTTAAATAACATCAGCTCTAAGTCCCAAGATGCTCCTAGATATGCGATGTCAGAGTGACCAAGTCAATTCCCCTCCCCGGCTCCCCACTCCCTCAATATGAAGTTCCAATGACTCTGCCCAGCTTACTCCACAAGACTCATTTGTGACCACTTGCTTCCGTTCACCATCGCTTCTTGTATTATTATTTGACTGTCCCACTTTACATCCTTGGATTTTTATACAAACTGTTCTCTCTGCCTAGGTGGAATGCTATTTCCCATGGAAGACCTTTTTTCACCCTTTCAGATCCAACTCAAATGTGAGCTTTGCAAAGCTCTCCCAGGGTCTCTACAGAAAGGTCTTTAATCCCTGATGTGCTTCCGGGAGCACTTTATTCAGTCTCCATTCTAGCTCTTTCCACATTGCCTTGTAATTACCCATGTGTGCTCCCTCCGCAATCTCCAGAAGTAGGTAGCACATCTTTATTGTTTCTTTATTCTTGGAGTCTAGAGTAGTGCCTGGAACAGAGTAGTATTCAGTAAATAGCTACGGGAATGACTGGTTCCAAAACCCTTCCAAGGACTTACGCACTGCCTTGCACTGTCCTTAGGTCACTGGGGTCAGAGTCAAAAGGAAAATCTTTCACAGATCCTACTTTCCACCTACAACTGATTTTCATTTTTCTCTCAGTCAAATATCAACATTATTGAAGCCCTTGTCTTCATCCCCTATTGAATTTCAAAAACCTATTTCAGAATAATTTTACAAAATCATCTTCTTTTCCACAGGATAAGGGCATAAGCAAATTTGGGAATAACAAGTAAATGCTTTGAATGAAAGTTTTCTGCAGCATATAGGCCAATTGATATAAGTTTGGCTTATGTCTGATCTAAAAGAAGCTAGGAAGTCATTGTTCCATCAATGACTACCTCTGTCCATCTATCTGAATAAATCACTCACAATCCCATGTGGGGATGTGGCCAAACACTCTGAACCCAGCAGGAAAAAAGGGAAGGTAATGCTGACCTCTGTGTCCCCCATTGACTAATTTATCTATCCACACATTTAGAAAACATTTGTTAAATATCCAAACAGTCCCTCACAATGTGATAGAAGTTGTGGGTATAGAAATTAACTAGACACAGTCTTTGCCTAGTCAAGGAGCCTAAAATTCAGAGTGGGGATAAAGGCCCATGTATAAATAGGTACAATGCAACTTAAGAAATGCTATAATAGCTAGTGCTTGGGGATGGGTTGAAGTCTTAGTCTGTTTTCTGTTGCTTATAGCAGAATACCTGAAACTGGGTAATTTATAAAGAAAAGAAATTTATTTCTTACAGTTTTGGAAGCTGAGAAGTCCAATGTTGAGGGGTCACATCTAAAGAAGGCCTTCTTGCTCGTAGGGGGACTCTCTATATAGAGTCCCAAGGAGGAGCAGGACATCACAGGGCAAGGGGACTGGGTGTGCTAACTCAAATCTCTCACTTCTTATAATGCTACAGTTCCATTCCTATTCCCATAAGAAATCCATTAATCAATGATTGGATTAATCCATTAATTAGGACAGAGCCCTCTTGACCCAATCACCTCTTAAAGGCCCCACCTCTCAATATTGCCACATTGGGGATTAAGTTTCACCCTAAGTTTTGGAGGGGATATTGAAACCATAGCAGGTGAATTGAGATAGACTTAAATCAATAGAAATATTTTTATTCGATTTTGAAAAGTATATAAAATTTGAAACATAAATAAGGTAGATACCATAACTTTATCTTTAAAGCATGAGTATCTGGGTTTTAAAATGGAGAGACATAATCTTTAGGAGGATCACTCTGGTGGAAAAGTGGAAAATAGAATATAAGGATGTCATGGTGGATGTGTAGAGAACAGTTAGAAGATATTTTCATAATCTAGACGATAAATGACAAGCACCTAAAACTAGGGAAGTAGCAATGGGAATGAAAAAAAAAGAAAAGGAAAGAACTTCAAAGGTGTTTATAGGCGTAAGAACCCATAGGACAGCGTTCTGGTTGAATGTCAAGGGTAAAGAAGAAAAAGTCATCGAGAATCTTCTGAGATGGTTAGTTGGCTCTGAACTAGAAGGTAGAGAGGATGAGGAAGATCTACACTGGCAATAATTCAGATGAGTAGCAGACAGTAGAGCCAGAAAGAGAGACCAAATAATTGTCTAGGAAGAAGCCAACAGTCATCTTAGAGGAGGTAAGGCAGAAAATGAGGTTAAAAATAGAAATGAACCATTAAACAAAAAGCTTACACAAACAGAGCAACATGAGATGGGGAAAGAAATTAGTCAGAAAAATCAGCTCATGACAAACTATGCGCAATGAGGTGTGAAGAGTGTGGCTTTATGTGTTGCTGGCTCTGTGAAAGAGAAGATCTCACAGTCGTGTTGTGCCCCATCACAAGCATGTTCCTCTACCCTGTTTCCCAGATCAAGACAGAGGGGAGGGAGCCATCTGATGAGGGCAGTAGATGGGATGTGCTTCTCGTTCAGGACCAAGTTCAGCTATGAAGAATCTGGAGTAGACAGTGCAAAACTCAGGGATTTAAGTAAGCTTTGTTTTAGACGATTAGCCACAGGTAGCCAACCCCAGTGACTGGGGAAAACCATCCTCAGAGACCTGCTTCATCCCTAAAGAAAGTGCACATAGGAATGAAGCACATGACTGGAGAGCTCATGACTGCGGTGAAGATTCCAAGTGTGAACAGCTGAGTACTGTTAAATTCCTTGGCAATGTTGGTTAGGATATTATAAGAAAGAGCTATAGAACCAGACTGCTGTGGAACTAGCCACTTCATGACTCCACTTTAACGGTAAGATTGTCACTTATGTCCACTGAGTTGGTTTTCTCATCTGTAAATTGGGAATAATAATGCACTTTTTGAACTGTAAACAGAATTAATTGTGATCTAAAGGGCCTAACACGACACCTCATACATAGTGACTACTCAATGAATGCTGATCCCCAGCACTTTCCTTGACCAATTGTTCATTTTGTTTTACTATACTTTGTTTGCATATAAACTGATCTAGGCTGGGGTGTAGGGATGAGCCTCCCATTGGAAGAATTAATGGATCTATCTGTTAAAAATTAAAAATGGAAAGAAAAAGGCAGGAGAGTTTGGCCCCGGGGTTGACAAAATTAGAGTAGTCACAATTAATGTTTTTGTCAAATTAATATGGATTTCCATGAAAGAGAACAATGACAAGGTCAGAAAGTCAACTGCCATTGCTGCCAAGTGTTTCAATGATGCAGGATCCCTGAAACCTGGTCTGTTTTGTGCCAATAGAGAAGACTCAAAGTTGCCAGGGCTGGCCCTTGAGCATGACCAGCCCCCCAACCATTTTGGGATAGGGTAATTACTTACATTTTTATGGACAGCTAATTGTTAAAGTAGCAGCTTACTTGAAAGACAGAAATATCCTTTTGGATTTAAGCTATGTAATAAGGGAGTTGCTTGACTAAGCAAATGTTGGGTTAATGGAAAACAGACCCTTCTGTCACCATGAGCAGCGTCTGCCTGTGTTAAGATTAAATTGTGTATATTGCTGACTGCCCTACATTTTGAATCAAAAAGAGAGTGGAGAGATGACATTTGCAGTAATTTGGCTAAGGGCTATAGCAACCTAATTAGAAATGTTCAGTTCCACAAGTTTACAAAATTGTATTGTGGCAATCACTCTTGAAAAATTCAATTCTGAAAATGCAATAAGCAAAACATGAAACTGGCAGATAACACGTATTGTGAGGATAAGGTCTATATCAGAAGCAAGAGCACAAAAAACTCTAGGCACCCAAGGCTGTGAGAATGAAGCCCCTTGTGTTCTTATAGCCAGACTGTCCGCATCAGGGTCTGCCTGGTTTCTAGCCACTGCAGCCCCTGTGCCCTCAGCCAGAGCCACTTGAGTCCTTTCTGCACAAAGGCTTTCCTTCTCTCTCTACTATTTCCCTCCCCTCCCTCCCCACACTTTGTCTGGGACAGTAGCTCCTCAACTCCAATTAGAGTAGTTGTGAATGACCCGGAGTGCTTACTCAAAAGGCTCAACCTCTTTACATCTGTTTCTCTTCATTCATTCACTCAACATATGGCTTTGAATGTCTACTTTGTGCCAGGCATTCTCTTCCTATCAGATTTCAATACTGTAAGCTCCTTTTGAGAAAGACTACTCTCACTTCAATCACTGCAGCCACTGTAGCATGCTGGATATTGCCTTGTACATCATGGATATACAGTAACTCTGGATTGATGCTTTTCTCTAGACCAGTGGATCTCAAACTGACTATGCACAAAAATAAATAAAAGGAGCTTCTAAAACATACCTGCATTTCAGCCCCATACCAGATCAATCAAATTAGAATCTCTGGGATGAGGCTCAGGCATTGGCATGTTTTAAAGCTGCCTGGATAATTTAATTTGTAGCCAAGTTTGAGATACACATTGTGCTGTATCTCTGAGTCTCAAACCTGAGTGTGCAAAGAGTCATCTGGAGGGCCAGTAAGTTTTGTACACTCCTAGGCCTCAGATCTAGAAATTCTGATTCAGGAGGTCTGGAGACACAGAAGTTGTTTATGTTATAAAGCTGCTTCTGGTATAAGGTGACCCATGAACCAAACTTGAGAACTGCTCTGGACCAATCCTGACTAGACAAAAGGGATTTAAGGAGCTTGGGCTAATCCTTAAGCTTCTAGGCTGTTGAATATGCTAGTTCTTCAATATAGACTCTTACTCCTCCTTCAAGACTTGGTAATCTCTGTAAAAACTTCATGATGCTCCCTCCCCACCATAAGTAATTGATCTCTCCCTACTAATATCCTTACTGTAACATAGTACCTAGTATACTTTTTGGGAAATTCGCTTATATGAATGTCTTCCCTCTTAATTTTGAGGCCTTCAAAGACTGAGTTGTCTCTGAATCCTCAGCTCAGCTCCTGGTTTCCCTCATGGTACAGGGTAGGTGACTCTTAATACACAGATAGATGATTGAATGACTCAGCTTGGAATCAAAGTTACTACTGTTAGCCCGAAACTGTGGCTTGGGGAAGACCTATTTCTTCAATCTAGATCCCTGTCTTGTCATCCTGTCAAGTATCCTTGGGCCTCTAGACATCATGTCCTGGCTCATCTTAGTGTCCCAGAAACTAAAGCCCTGGCCTTAACCTTGAGCTTGGAATCTGGGACCTGATCTCCCAATAACTTCACTCTAACAAGCCTCCTGTCCGCATTCCTAAATTTCACTTGTGCAATAGTCAGTTTTGCTGTAGTAACAAATGATCTCAAAATCTCAATGGCTTATATTAATAAAAACTGATTCTTATCTCTCCATCTCACAACATGTGGGCCGAGTGGCAGTGTGGTCACACAGCTGCTCCGCATCAAAAATGAAGGAGTACAGCCATGCTGTTGGCAAGAAGGAAAAAGGGAATTACTGACAGAAGTATGAAATGTTTCCAAAATGTTCTGCTCCAGCCTAGTATCACATCATGTGTGCTTGGATTCCATTAGTCAAAGGAAAACCATGTCCAAACCTGATAATGGGGGGCAGGAACTACATTTCCACAGAAAGTTCCCAAGGATCACATGACAATGAGCAGGAATGGATAATTACAGGGAAGGAGGAAGCAAGTAACTGGGTATCACAATGAGCCACACTTGCTTCTGAGTTCCAGGTCACTATGAAATCCTGCCTATGAAACCACCCTCATCCTTCATGTCAATGCCCTGGCGCCAATTACTTCATATGTCTACACCTTTCGTATTCTGCCTTTTGGACTGTACTCATCTACCCGTGGCTGGATCTGTCTTCTCAGCTTTTATGTAGATACATCTTTGTCCAGTTTCTATTTCTTTCCAGCGTGACTCCTCAAGGTAATCATGTCCGTATCCTGCCAAGCTCTAAAACGGGGGTTGCCTATGGGCAAAATCCAGCCTGCTGCTGCTTTTGTACAGCCCACAGCGCTACTCTAGTGGACCAGTATTTTGAGCTGTGGGAGAAAAGCTGAGGTTTCCCTGAACTCCTTTCCCCAACTACACCCCAGGCCTTGCTTTTCTGGCTAGTGGCAAAGCCGACTAAGGAATGCCTACCAGCAACTGAGCCCAAATCACACTCACCACCCCAGTTGGCTGTGGACCATCCACGGCAAACAGCACCAGTGGGAAGAAGTTTTGTCTCTGGTCTCTCTTCTTATATGGTACCCACACAGTACCTCAAATTGGCCTCTTGGCTTACAAAGTCTAAGTATTTACTATCTGTTCCTTTAGAACAAAAGCTTGCCACTCATTTCTCCAAAATACTGCAGTCTCTTCTTGAAACAGTGAACTTCAAAATTGCTTCGGAAAATGGTCCCAAAGTCTCATTGTGTTTCAATACTCTACCTGGTGCAATTGTTATGAAACAAGTATGAAACTGCTTCCAACCAAGGCTGCTGGCTTCTTTTTCATTTTCAACGTGTCCCGGGAGAATAGCTCCAGGCCTGTGGAGTCGGATTCTTCGTTTTTCTAAGTACTGATTGAGACACAGGGCTGGAAAATGAAGTGGTGAGGAACAAGAGAGGCTTTATTTGTGATTATTAACATTTGCCAAAAGCAGTTTTCCCTGGATTTATTTAGGATCAACAGTGCAGCTACTGCTGAAGTGAGTCAGTACATCAACCCAACCCAAGGTTTTCTCGCTTTCTGCCTTCACTGGCCGGTTCCTTGGCCATCGGTGGTGTGGATTTATCCCGTGAGCTAGTGAAAACACATGGCCAGCTTCTCCTGATTTCTTCCTTTCTGAAGGAGGAAGTGGGTTTGCAGGGCATAAAGGAGACTGAACCTAGTTTAGTTCATACATTCCCATCAAGAAGTATATGCAAGTGGGGCAGTATAACATAGTGGTTACAAAACTAGCGTCTGCTACTGCCTCTTAACTATTGTATGACTTTGAGCAATTTGCTTAACCTCTTTGTGCCTTAGTTTTCCTGTCTATTAATTAAGTATAATAATAGTTTCTATCTTGTGAGGATAGACATCCTCATGAAGTGAAGGCTTCTCCCATCTACTGTACTGTAATAGGGCCAAGAGACTCTCAGCTGAATAAGGCAGGCTCATAGTTCAGCAGGATGGAAAAGATATTTACAAAACTAATTATGATATAAGGTAGGAAGTGATACACAAGGGAGTACAAATAATAAGCCATAACCATTCAGAGCTCAGTGTAGCATTTCTGCGTGTCCTAGGTCCCAAGGCTGACATCTGGAGCCACAGCATCTGGACAGACAGAGTTGGTGGTGAAAGAAATTTCATTTAAAAATAAACAATAAATCAAATGCCACGGAATGCCAAAGGTGAGTTCCTCAGATCACTCCAGTTTATAGAGAGCCATGAGGCCAAGCCATACCATGTGTTGATAGAGAATTAGTAGGATTGAAGATGCTGATCAGGTTTCCATATTAGTAAATATTTAAAACACACTGTAGGAGCTTGAAGTACATTATATGGTTAATTTTATAATATATACTTAGCTAAATAAAAATATATAACCTTTAGAGGAAAAATGTATATCTAACAGAAACATACTAATCATGTTTTACTAGCCCAACTATAGAGAAAATCTGTATAACAGTTCATCTGGTTGACCAGAACAAAAGGTATCCATTCTTCTATGTGTTTGTGTTTTCAGTGTTTGTGTGTGTGTATGTGTGTCTACTTGTGTATGTGTATGTATACACACAAACCATGGAGTACTACTCAGCTATAAAAAACAATGAAATCATGTCTTTTGCAGCAACATGGATGGAACTGGAGGCCATTATTCTAAGCTAAATAACTCAGAAACAAAGTCAAATACCACATGTTCTCACTTGTATGTCGGAGCCAAACAATGGATACACATACACATACAGAGTGGAAGAATAGATATTGGAAACACCAAAATGTGAGAGAGTGGGAGGGGGTTGAGGAAAAAAAAGTATCTATTAGGTACAGTGTACAATATTTGAGTGATGGTACACTAAAAACCTAGACTTCACCACTTTACTGTATATCCATGTAACAAAACTACATCTGTACCCTCTAATTCTATAAAAACACAAAATTAAAAAAAGAAAATGCCTAAGAAGGTTGAATTTTTGCTTTTCATAATTTGCAAAAAAAAAAAAAGAAATGGGGGGGTGGAATAAAGGCACCAATTTAGCATTTCCTAACCTAATTAAATTTTGGAATCATCAAGAAGAAAATTTCAAAGCTCCACCTGAATACTGATTAAGAAAGTTTTAGATGGCACATAAGGATCTGTGTTTTAAAATTATCCCGGTGGTTATGATGTGCAGCTAGTTCTTGAGTGACTAGTCTGTTCTCATACTACTTGCATCCAATAAAGAAAAGATAACCTTCTCACACACAGCTGATGGCTCACAATTTCCGCCTACTAAAAGTATTATTCTTACTGGATCAAGAAAAAGGCCTGTCTTAGTCTGTTTGGGTTGCTATAACAAAATATCATAAATTGGGTGGCCTGTAAAAAACAAAAATTCATTTCTCACAGTTCTGGAAGCTGAAAATCCAAGATCAAGTTGCTGGTAGGTTCTGTACTTGCTGAGGGCCTGCTTTCTGGCTCACAGACAGACCTCATTGTATCCTCACATAGCAGAAGGGGCAAAGGAGCACTCTAGGACCCTTTTTCTGAGGGCACTAATTCCATTCATGAGGTCCTGCCATGGTGACCTAGTCACCTCCCAAATGCCCTACCTCCTAATACTATCACCTTGGGGGTAGGATTTCATCACGTGAATTTTGAGGGGACACAGATGTTCAGACCATAGTAGATCTCAATAGTATTTTTGAGATAGTTCAAAGAATTCTATTCCTATAAAATTTTCAGGATCCCCCTTGACTTTAAACTAAGAGACTATCACACTTCCTGTGTATGTTATGCCTGAGTGATTTGCTTAAACCATGGCTTTTTGTCCTTTTCTATTAATCAAAACATTATTCTTAGAGCCAGAAATTTCCTCAATCAATCAATCAATCAATCAACTAATTCATCAATACATTCTGTGCTTATGCCTACTTGCCACAGTGGATTGGGTGATCTTTCATGCTGGATTTTGGTGTGGGGGGAGGTCAGTATTGGGTGTTGCATGACATTATCAGAGATAAGAAGATGGACTAATGCCTGGAGCAGGACCCATTCTGCCTCTGATACAGAAATGTCCCTCTCCATTCAGTTGAATATTGACCACCTGCTTCACATAATTCATGAGTCTCTGGGGAAAATAACCTGTTGGGGTTAGAGAGCTTCTATGCCATTTTCTTCCATCTGCCCTGGAGACCACTAAACCTGGGGGTTACCTGGCAGCCTAAATGATACCACAACTTTGGGGGAAATAGACAATGCTCTCTATTGCCTTATTTAAATGAGGGGACAAAGGCAATCCATGAGCTTCCCAACACTTTGGTATTTATATTTCAGCATTTATATGATAGAACAAACCCCAAGAGGACACATTCAATTTACAATTCCTTACCAACAATTTTAGAATGTGATCGTATTTACTTTTTCCATGTGCTTCTTGGTGATTTGATGTCTTTTGTGATGAGTACAGAATAACTTGCTTCAAACCCACTGCCTGAGTTCAAAGTGAAAATTCAATTCAGTAAATACTCTTAAGCATCTATTGTAGGCTTTGGGTTATGCTCTGTCTTTGGCTTTCAAAATAAAATCAGATGACATTTTCACCTTCAAGTAACAGCACCATTCATTAGATAAGGAGAACAGTTTGGGAGTTAGAAGACCTAAGGTGCAAAGTTTTTCCTGAGATTTTCTGCCACAGGCTGATTTCATTAAACAAGCTACTTTTCCTTTCTGAGCTTCAGTTTCCTTCTCAAGGAAATGAAGATAATGATACTTCCTATCTTACATAATAGTTGTGGGGTTTAATGATAATATTTCTTATATAGCAATTTAGTAAGTTTCATACTATAGGAACCTGATAAATACTAGCTACTATTACTAGGAGTAGTACTATTAGTAATATTACAGTGATGACAAATACTATTTTGGTTTTATAAAGGTATTTAGTGAGAATAATGATGTTTCAAAGAAAGATATAATAAAAAATATAAAATTATCATCTCTCATAAAGAGAGTTATTTTGAGGTTAAAAACAAAGTGCACTCAATGTTCCAGTAGGGTTAGCACAATTAACTCCTACCAGGTAAAATACCTTCCAATTTCCAACAGCTTTCACACCTGACTTTCACAATGGCAAAATATTAGGAAAGCTGAGCCTCTGAATTGTATGTGCAAAGTGCTTTTGTACTTCGAGGCTGTGGAGTTGAGGTGCTGGGGGTTGGGAGAGGGGAGCAGAGTTCTCAACCATGAGCCAGGAACATCTGAGCTCTTCAAGAGTGTCCACCTCTAACTGTGCCCAAGGGCAAACCATTTCTTTCCTTAGCCACATCTTTATGTTCTTCCCTTTCCTGCCCTCCATCTACCATATATAAATGCCCAAGACATAGCACAAGGAAAGGGCTATCTAAATGCACTTCCTTCTTTCCTGGACAGAATATCTGTCCTTATCCTCCATCTTCCCTAGCCAGGGAGGCTAGAAAGCAAGTCTAAAGCTGCTGTCCTCTGTTTTATGAAACCCAAGCCCAGACCAGAGCCACCAGTGTCTGCTGCTTTACCATCGAGTCCTGCCCTAGCCTCTAGAGGCTTCCTGTGTCCAAAGGGTCTCCCAACTTAGAGCTCCTACTCTCCTACCCAGTGTCTATTTCAAATGATAACTCAAGAGCCTTTCAAGATCAGTTGTGTATCTCAGAGACCATCATTGGACTTGAAGTGAGAAACCCATTGAACAGTGTTTGGAACTGCTTTGGTACTCTATGAGTATATGTGGATGTATTACCAAAAAATTAAAAAAGGTTAAATTAAAACACTAGTTTGCCAGTTAATACGTTTGTGAAATGGAATTAAGTTTTCTGTCCCTTAATTTACTCTTATTTAAGATGTGCTATCACTCCAAAATGATCCTATATTAATTTCCTATTACTGTTATAGCAAATTACCACAAACTTAGTTGCTTAAAACAATATTTGTGTTCTTTCCCTGTTCTTGAAGTCAGATGACTAAAATCAAGGTGTCATCCGATGCATTCTTCCTGTAATCTTTAGGAAAGGGTCCATTTTCTTGCCTATTTAAGTGTCTAGAGGTCATCTACATTCCTTGGCTCTGGGTCTCTTACTTCGTCTTCAAAGAACATTGCTCCAATCTCTAATTTCAACATTACATCTTTTTCTGATGTTCACTCTCCTTCCTCCCTCTTACAAGCACCTTGTAATTTCACTAGGCCTGCAAGGATTATTCAGGATAATCTCCCCATCTCAACACCCTTAACTTAGTCACACCTGCAAGATCTTTTTGGCCATGAAAGGTAACATATGCACGGGTTCCAGGAACTTGGATGTAGAGGTCTGCTGGAGTCTATTACTCTGTCTCCCCAAATCCCCAACCTCAATAGAATTCTGTGATGGTTATAAAAATATAAAGGGTGATGGTAATTGATTAATTTTTATTTTTATACCTATAACCACACTGGATAAGAGACCTATTATTAATCTTTCTCCAACTCACCTGATATTGAAATGTGGGAAGAGGAACATGAATTTTCTTTCTGATATACGCAGTAGGTTTTTTGTTAGTTTGTTTGTTTTATCTTAGACCACAGAATTTACAGCAAAGTCTATCCTCAGCCAAATTTTACATATTTATTTCCTCCTTGGAGAACAGACCAGCTTTGAGCTTTCTGAGGCTGCTACTCCCATTTATGTCTCTGATTCTTATGTATCCTCCTGGCTCCAGAAACAGGCAAATCAATCCACTTTTAACTATGTATCTAAGAGAGAATTAAGGAAAAATAAGAAAATGAAAAGAGATTTTTATGAGAAACTTTTCTATGGAATGTCAAGAGGACAAAAACATGATACACTCCTCAACACTGAGTGTAGAAGACTTACCTGCATCTGACTCAGTGCACGGTACACAGTGGTTCAATAATGAATGGATGAATTACGTTGCAAATTTCCCAGCACAAATGAGAAGAATCTGTTAGGTAGTGGAAAAACTCATAAATTATGAGCCAAAGTACCTGGGTCTAATGTCATCCTAACACTCATATAGCCCTGGGCAAATCCTTTAAGGTCCCTGAGTCTCATGTTGTTCACTTGTAAATTAAAGTCATATTTCCCTTAACTGCCTCATATGGTTGCTCTTCAAGTTACTTAAGAAAATAAATAAAATATTTCTGAAATTGTTATCATTTGGATACCATCTCCTTACTCATGGCAGCACAAGATTTGGAGTGATGTCCTTTCTTAATACTCTCTCTTTGGGGACCTATGAGGTGATCCTACTGGCTCTATTTTCTTGGGCATATATGGAAGACATCAGTTCAGTTTTTCTAGACCTAAAGGAAATACAACCTCCCTGGAACAAGTGTTTGATTCTCTAGTCCAGTGCTCATGCATCATAGTTTTAATGTAGAAGCAGCAGAGGGTGGGAGAGACTGGGTAGGAGAGACTAGGTAGAAGAGTCATCTCAGTCCTTCATCAGCTCCTTTTTCTTCTTTCCTTTGCTTAGCTGTAATCTCATTCTGAAGCTTATGGTAGACAGAAAGTGACTTCCAAACTAACTTGGAAGCTCTCTTCACAATCGATTTGCCATCTTTCTTCCCTTTCTAAGATACATGCTAAGCATCCGACATGGACATGCCACAGCACAGAGTGGAGCTCTCTAATCTACACCCAATTAAAGATTATTTTTACTTTACATGTTCCATTCACTGACGTAATGTTTGTTATAAGTTTTTAACTAATAACTTTAGGTTTTGAATCGCCTTCATGTTAGAAAAAAGCTGGAGTAAGCAGAGTTTTTTCTATGTTTCCAATGTCTCTCAACAAGATGAGAGGTGCCTACACCCCAAGCTGTCATCTCCTGTGAGTCTAACATGGTAAACTCAACAAAAGTTTTGGATAGGTTAAAATAGTGCCAAATTCTTTTCCCTTGCAAAGTCCAATAGCTTGTGACATATGTAAGACTCTTGACTTCTATCAGTAGGGATGCCCCAATCCTCCTTTGGCATTACCTACCATTCAACCAACAAATATGGAAAGAAGCATACAAAAATATTCATTAATAGGTTTTTGTTTCATCATTGTAGTATCAGAAAATTCCCCTGTAAAGAAATTTCTGCGTCTTACAGTTGATAATAATTTTATTGGATAAAAGGAACAATCTAAATGAGAAATAGCTGAAATTAACTATGACAACAATATTTTATTTATTTTCTCAATAATTAAAGTTAAAAATTTAAGATAGACTAGTGGGTAGAAATAATAACAGCCTGAAGCATAAAGTGTTGATTCTCTTCTTTCTTTAGCTAATTATTATCTTTGCAACATATAAAAGATATTTATAAGAGTCTTACATTCCTTCCTGGCTGATGATGCTTATGAAATTAAACATTATGTAAGAAAGTGCTTTGTAAACTTTAAGATACTAACCAAATGTGAGCGATGTTTATGGATATGGAGTGCAATGTACTGTAGAACTGGTTTGCTCCCCACCTTGTTCCCCTTCCCCAGCCAGGAAAGTATTTCTGGGTCTCGAATTTTACATTCGTAAAAAGATGCTTGCAGAAAGTGAAAGTAAGGTCCTTTCTATTTCTAACATTAGATCATTCTAAGTGGGTTGGACATTTCATCCAAGATATTTTAAGGGAATAAAGCACTTTCTTAATCTAAGAACTTTTCAAAAGAGAACACTTTGATCCTTTCTTATGAGTCATTTCACAGTTGGGGGACACCTTCTAATTTTATTTTCAACCATCACCAATCAATCACTGGAGGAAGGGAAATAACCTGAGTTAGAACTTCTAAAATGCCTTAACAATTCAGCTTAGCAGAAAAATGTTCTATGGCTTAAAGAAATCACTTATTTTCATAAGACATGGACATTTGGACTGTCCACTAAATTGAAAGTATTTAAGGGCAAATGCAGCTGAATAATTTGTCAGAGAAGTAAATAAATGAGCTATTATGACTGCTTCCCTTAACAGATCATAATCAGCCCTGATTACAGTGGGATTAGTCTCACCTTTGTCCTAAAGCAATTTTAAAGGAGCCATAAGGCTCCCAGTAACACATTTCACAATTAATTTTATAGATAAGGATAGAGCAGAAAGATAAAGTGACTTATCTAAGGTCATGCAATTTGGCAAAAGAAACAAAAATAGACACCAGTTATAACTCCAATTCTAGCGCTATTTTCCTCTCTAGCATCCTTAATTGGAAGCTGTATTTCTGGAAGATTTGTATCCCCAGTGCATCAGGAATTGAGAAGTAGCAGAAGCACAGCATCTTAGTGTTTACTGAGCAGTGTTTTTCGAATAGTGTGATGCCTATTAAAAACACTTTGATAGTATCTCTTCTCATTATATGAATTTGAGGATAATTATAAACTATAATTAGTTGATTGCTAGATCACTTCTGCATACTGCAAAATTAAAGAAAGTTGTTGCTCTCCAAGCATTGGGCAACCAGTAATCTTAGACTGAGGCTCTGCCACTGATCAGCTGTGAGATTTTATATAAAATAGAAATGCTGCCATTTCTAGTTCTCCTGTCTAGTCACCTATGCTTCATATTGAAAGTGCAAATATTAGAAAGGCCCCCAGAACTTTCAATCAATTTTCTGACCTATGATACCCTCGCCAAATCAAATCCTGTGGTAACTATGTTGACATAGTTATCTCTGACCTCAAGGATTCTTGAAGGACTCAATTCAGGATACTGCTCAGTCCTTAATGCTGTTCAGCACTTCAAAAACCAGCTGTAGTGAAACAGTGACTTCTACTCATGACCTCCCATAGTCATTTTTCCAGAATATAAGATCTGGGAATAAGGGGACTATATTCTACCAAGGGGCATCAACCTCGTTATAACCAAGGAATCTCTTGTTAGTTTTGGAGAGGTTTTTCTTGCATATGACTTTAAGAAAGCAAATGTCTACCAAATAAAATAACCATTTTTTAATGGTTAACTCTTTTTCTTCCATTTGATATTGGGCAAAAAAATAATAATAATAATGTAACTGCAGTCAGCATATTCTTTCCAGTTGTAATCATTTCAGCCAACTTGACATTCCAGCAAACTTGTGTAATTTCATTAAGGAGTAGTGCATGATATCTATTTTAGTATTAAACATATTGAAAAGTTCAATAGGGCCTCTGATACTACCATTAATGAGCCTGAAGAATTCCTGCTCAAAATTATTCCTATGGTCCCCTAGAGTTGAGAAATTTAACTATCTCCTGATACTCAATGGAAAGGCCTAAGTAGATAATTGGAATATACTCAGAATAAAAGGAAAAATAAGCACAAGAAAAAACCTGTGATATTCAGGTTTTATTCATTTTTAATTAGACTACACACCTCCCCAGGTGAAACACATTTTCTTGGTTACATTTTGTGGGGGTGTTAATGCATTCTTAACTCATGATGAGTCAAGAGTATATTTTAGAGAAATGTTGAAATTCTCTCCAGTAAAACTTGAGAACTTGGAGAACCCTGTGGTTTGAAAAGTCTTCTTTTAGAACTCCTGCCTCTAAGCATGTGGGTTGCTGAGTAATATATATTTTTATGAAGATAGCACATACTATATAATTATTGCAATTCTGGTAAAAATGAAGTGACTAGCTGTTCACAGTCATACATAAACAGTATTTAAAAATCCTGTGCTCCAGCTCTGAGAGGATAGTTCTGAAACCCCAGGAAGCTCCTCAATCTCTTCGCTATTCCGTTTGTCCATCTAGCAAGGGAAGAGTTAAACTACATCTGTTTGAACCCCTTGGGGGATCTCTAAAATCCTTTCCAGATCTAATGTTCTAAGAGTCATGCGCCTATATAACTTGTCATCCAGATATGGTCTCTCTGACATCACAATTCTTGCTTTCTGGAGCTGAAAATTATTTGACAAACAATATTTTCAGTTTTATGCATTCGTTTTGGTCTATTTCATTTCATGTATTTATGTATTCATTCCTTCATGCAATCATTCAAGAGAGTTTTATTAAAAACCTGTTTTGTGCCAGACAGAGAGCTAGAAACTTCAGATAGAGGAATCATAAAGGCACAGGATCTGTCTTCCAGGAGCTCAAGAGTAGGGTTAGAAACTCAAGTAATCAGGTCATTGCAATGAATGTCATTAAGAGTCCTGACAGAGTTGCACTGGTGTAAGGGACCCACATGGGAGACACACCTATAGCATGAAGGAACCCTCCCCAAAAAGTGGCTTTCAGAGATTGATCCAAGTTAGAAGAAAAAGGGATATGGTGTCATGGGCATAGCCATACAGATGTTGAAGGAAGTGGTAAGGAGTTTATTGAAGTTGAAGGATAAGGTGTGTGATGGGCAGGGTAGGAAGAATTAGCTAAATATAGAGCTGAGGAATCAGACAAGGAATCTTGAGTTTAGCAATGAATTTGGATTCTGGCTTACATGTAATGAGAAATCACTGGAAAATTAAGTGCATAGTGGGGCGACACATCGTATTTGCATTTTAGATGGATCACTTGGGCTGCAGAAGAAAGCTAAAAGATGGGAGAGTAGAGAGAAAGAAAGGCTGGCAGCAGAGAAATTGTTAGGAAGCTTTTGCTAAAATTCAAGAGAAGGCTTCAATTTTAAAAGCTGCAGAAAAAAATAAAGCCTTGAAATTTGAGAGATATGAAAGGAAAACAATGGTTAAGATACAAGGACACTAAAGGGTGAATGTTCTAGTTAAACTCTTTGGATCTAAAACCCAGTCTCAAATCGCCTTATAAATTAGAGCAAATATAATTGACCACATATTAAGCCTGTAGATACCCACAGCTGCACTTTGCATCTTTCTCTGAGACCTTCTACTGAGTTTTTAATGATTGGGAAAAAGCAGCATGACAAAAATCGTTTACCAAACAAAAATATCCCCAAACCCCATTAGACAGTGTGTAATGAAATGTTACAAATGGAGGATTACAAGGGAAAAATATAAATGACCATAAATCCAAGGGGAATCAACTCTTCTTTCCAGATCATATTCAACTTTAATAAAGAAACGTAATAAGCACATGCATTCCTGCCAGCTTTCGCTATGGCTACTGCTGATCAGTAACATTTATTTCTAGAGAGAAAGAGGGGCTAGGGAGGGATGTCAGAGCAGCTTGTTGATGCTAAAACTTGTGAGTAATGACACAGTACGCTGGGTAATGAAGATTTGATGGAGGAAGCAGCCCAGCAACCTGTCTTTGTCTCTGAATAGCAAACTCTGTGCCTCTCCTTCAGATCCCATTAACACCTCTTACTCTAACAACTGGGTTTGGGGGCCTCATGCCATCTCAAAGGAAAGCAAAAAAGAGAAAGCTGTTTGTTTTTCCCTGTATTTATGATTCTAAATAAAACTCAAAGCTTTGAATTTGGAAATGAACGTTTTGTCCAAGGCAAATTTCACCTAAAAGGAGGATGAACTTAACAGATAATCAAAGCTGTCCTTCAATGGCATGGGCTGTCCCAGAGGGAAGGAGGCAATGGTTTCCTTATCTGTAAAATGTACAAGAAGAAAGCAGATGGGCATCACTTAGGAAGACTGGACAGAGTTCAAATTTTGGCTAAACTAACTCTGAAAGTTTCTGTTCCATCCAGATAATCTCTCTTCCTTCTGTCCTTTCTTCCTCATCTTCCTTTTTTCTCCTCCTCTCTCATTTCCTGTTTTACATATATACCTTGTGGGCTTTTATTAGGGAAAAAATTTAAATATAGCTTACAGATATGTTTATAATAAAATGTAATGTAAATACAGAAAATTTAAACATGGAAGTTAAGTAAAAACTGAAAAATAAGATGACACTAAGAGAAAAAATAATATCCAAAATGTGAACCATAAAATGATATATAATTACTTGATATGAGCCATAGATTTTGCTTGTTGCTTTCCAGTGACCAGAGCAATTTGGCTGTAAGATTATTAGTGACCAAATTAAAGGGAGAAGTATAAACACAATGGCAAATTCAGTACATTGTGAAAAGAATAAGCTAGTTCCCTAGAAGCAGCAACACATTATCCTGATTCTAACCTCTGAAATTTCTCATGAGTTCTCATAAAAAGACGAGATTTTGTGATATGAGGGACTGCATGTTCAAAATATTTCTACAATTATTCCTACATAGTAATTTTTGTGTAATATAAGGTTCTAAATTAAGTTCGTCTTGCCGAGATATAATCAATCCCTAAAACAGTTCTTCACTGAGTTATTTCTGTAGACGAGTCAGGACTAATGCATATCTGGCTCATAGTCATTTTTGTTGTTGTTGTTGCTGCTGTTTGTTTTGTGTTTTGTATACATTGTTTACTGAGTAAACAAATAAATGCACAAACTAATGAATATATGAACATTTATGGCAGATCTAGTTTTCCTGCTCTAGTTAGCAGTATTTTTGTCTCACCCCATTAGTAGAAAACCCTGGCATTTTTTAGTTTTAATCAAAAGTCCCCATTGCTTTTTACTATATTTTATTATTTTATATTATAATGCTAGGGAAATAATCTGAATTATCACTAAATTACTTTTATCCACAATATATTTATGCAAAAGTAATAGCAATAAAAGATAATATGCTAGTGTATAATCTGGGTCTCATGTCACCCTCTTTCCAGGTTTCTAACTCTCTACAGACGTGAAGCAATTTTATTTCCTTCATGAAGTCTTTCTTGATGCCAGAAATTCTGGCTCATCTCTGAGCCATCAGAAAACACCTGAGATGTTTTCTGTCATCTCAGAAACATGAGATATGTTTTAATCCCTCGCCAATAATTTCTATTAAATCCTGCCTATTTCTTTAAGCATTTGTAAATTTCATTCATCTGATCATGGAAACAACTGGGAAGGCTATTTTAGAGCCTAGTTAATTGGTAAACTCTCTGGGCAGGGAATGTAGGAAAGCCAGGAGAGATGCTTAACGTTTGCTTCTGCAAAGGAATCTTTTACTTGTTACAGTCAATACATATTAACTTATGCTGTAAAGAAAATAAACAGAAAATAAGCAGAAATTATCTCTTTCACAAATAGTCTACATTTTCTAGGCCAGAATAGTGTACCTTGTACTCAATAGGTTAAGTTTTACCCCTCAACCTTCTCCCAACCTGCACTCTTTTTAGTTTCCGATGTCCTTTATACCACTTTATGACTGTGTGAACCTATTTTTTAGCTCCCACTTATTAGTGAGGATACATGGTGTTTGCCTTTCTATTCTTTAGGTACTTCACTTGGCATAATGGTCTCCATTTACATCCACATTGTTGCAAAGGGCCTTAATTCATCCTTTCCATGGCTGAGTAGTATCCATAGTGTACATACACTACACATAGACCATTTTCCTAAGTGAAGAATCTCAGGAATGGGAAAACAAACACCACATGTGCATTGCTGTTAAATTGGAATTAACTGATGAGCACACACATGCACAAAGGGAAGTAAAACTCAATGTAAACAAGGCAGGGGGAACAGGGAGTAGCGGATGGGTGAAAACCTACCCAGCAGTACAATGAACACTATCTGGGTGATGGACACACTTATAGTCCTGACTCAAGCATAAGAAAAACGATCCATGTAACCAAAAACATTTGCACCCCCATAATATTTTGAAATAATAAAAAACAAAAGACTGTATAGAGGTTCCTCAAAAAATTAAAAATAGAACTACCATATGATCCAGCAATTCCACTTCCAGGTATATATTCAAAGAAAATGAAACCTAATCTCAGAGAGTTGTCTGTACTTTATTCACAATAGTCGAGATATGGAAACAACCTAAATGTCTATCACTGGATAAATAAAGAAATTGTGAGATGAACCTGGGGGATATTATGCCAAGTACAATACGCCAGACACAGAAAGACAAATACTGTATGATCTCACTTATTTGGAATCTAAAATAGTCAAGCTCATAGAAGCAGAGAATAGAATATTGATTGCCAGAGGCAGGGGAGGGGAGAAATGGGAGATGTTCATCAAAGGGAACAAAGTTTCAGTGATCGTAGATGAATAAATTCTGGAGATACAATGTACAGCATGGTGACTACCGTTAACAATACTGTATTAGATACTTGAGACTTGCTAAGGGACTGGAACTCAAGTGCTGTCACCATATATACACACACACAATGGTAATTATGTGGGGTGAAGGAATGTTAATCAACTTGATTGTGATGGCCGTTTCATAATGAATACTTATATCAAAACATCAAGTTGTACACCTTAAATATATACAATTTCTGTGTGTCAATTACACCTCAATAAAGCCGAGGAAGAAAAGCATGAGAAAAAGAAGAAATAACAGGTGTATAAATGGATGGATGGACTGATGGATGGATGGACTGATGGATGGATGGACGGATGGATAGACGGATGGATAGACGGATAGATGGATGGACAGATCAATGGATGATGTAATAACCCTCTCCCTCCTTATCTCACAAAGGTCACCTCTTTTTTAAAAAATGAGTAATCCATACTTAAACACATTTTTCTCACAAAAACTGTCATTTATTTTTAAACTTTTTTCAGATAATTATTAATTCACATACAGTTGTAAGAAACAACACAGAGACATCCTGTATACTCAGTGGTTTCTGTTTCCTGCCAATGTTAACATCTTGCATAACTATGGTATAATAAAACATCACCGCCAGGAAATTGATATCGATACAATCCACCAACCTTTTTTGGTTTCACCAGCTGTATGTGCATGTGTG
>CAUYRT010024737.1:0-10346 GCA_963574885.1 Lepilemur ruficaudatus
ATTATTTTTTTTTTTTTATTTCTCTCTCTCTCTCTCTCTCTCTCTCTCTCTCTCTCTCTCTCTCTCTCTCTCACAGACACACACACACACACACACACACACACAAGGCAAGTGCATTTGTGGAATATCACTAAATGTCTCTAACAGGGGATTTAAATAAAATATTCTGGCTCTCCAAATCAGGACACTTGCAGATGGAAACTACAACATGGAAATGCTGACGTTCCCATTTGGGTCCTCTTGTTACCTTGCATTTATGGTGACTTAGTTTTTAGTTCTAAAGGGGCCAAGAGTTTAGATTTTAGAGTTAGAATAGTATTACCTCTAAAACCAACGATCTACAACATCATCATCAGTTAGTAACTCATGAGACAGATTTTCCTGGTGGCTAATCTACTACTTTGGAGATATAAATGTGGAAATCAAGAGGTCCTGCCAGTACTAAGCTCCAGGGCACATCATTTGTAGAGCGAATGGAAACTTTATAGCAGAGCTATGAAGGAGAAAAAAGATGAACAATTTTTCATTATTAAAATGATATTCTTGATGATGGGACGAAAGGGACGGTTGTAAGGCATGGCTACGGAGTGCCAGGAACAAATCTACTTGATGACTTTTATATGGTTCCTTTTAATCTTCAAGGCAACCTTATGAGATAGATAAAATTCCTGCTTTGCAGATGAGGAAACCATGGGTCACAAGAAGTTAAGTAACTACCCCAAGGTCACAGGTAGTAAATCTAATTCTAAAACCCAAGTTCTTTCCACTTTGCCGCATTGCTGCTAACCAGTAAGAACAGCCGCATTTCTTAACACATGTGCCAGGCACTCTGGTAAGTCCTCCACAGTAGCCATTTCTTATGAATGATAAAATCAAGGATTACAGTGGCTAAATAACTTGCCCAAGATCACCAGCAAATAAGTGACAAGTGGAGGCTTTAAATACCGGTTCACTTGTGTCTAACCACTATGCTATATTGCTTTCAGTGGGTTCACTGAGAACATGCCAGATTGGACCTCATAAAACCAAACCTTGCATAAGCCTCATTGAATGTCCCTCTTAGTTTCTTTGGTGCTTCTGTTCACATAAAATCACTTTCCTTCTCTTCCATTCTATCTCCTATTTCTGCAAATACATCGATAACGCACGTCCTAAGTTGCTTGCAGCCAATCATTTTCATTTCAAAAACATTTAGTACAGCCCAAAATTTGATCTGATAAAAATATTTCTAGAAAAAAATATTATTTGAAAATTATTCTTTGCTGGGTACAGTGGCTCACGCCCATAATCCCAGCACTCGGGGAGGCTGAGGTGGAAAGATTGCTTGAGGCCAGGAGTTTGAGACCATCCTGGGCAACATAGCAAGATCCCGTCTCTATAAAAAATTAAAAATTAGCCAGGCATGATGGCTGGTGCCTCAGTCTCCCTACTCAGGAGGCTGAGGCAGGAGGATCACTTGAGCCCAGGAGTTTGAGGTTACAGTGAGCTATGATCACGCCACTGCACTCTGGCCTGGGCAACAGCCTTCTCAATGACCTAAGATATCACCAATATTTTGTAACATTTCACTGCTGCTGCTTTTCTTCCATATCTCATAGCAGTTTTTTCCTCTTATTTATTAAATAAATGATGGAAACAATTCTGTGACACCAGGATGTAAAACAACAGAGTTGTTTATTTAAAGCATTTCTGTGCAACTTGTGAGTTACTGTTTTTCTTCTGTTCTGCCAAATTAACATCGGATCAATTGGCCAATCTTTCCATTTAGCTTTACAAATAATATTGATGATTTTACCATGGTAATAGAGGCATTTGTGAAGGACAAAGTTTATTTTCACTTTTAAATTAAAGTAAATGATTGGCATGAGGTTAAGATTATAATTCTGAAAATGCTCCCTAGAATATTAAAACTAGAGCAAATTAATTCTGAAATTCCCTGGGTCTATTGACATTATTCACTAAATCATAATTGTATAACAGAAGCACTGATGTTACTGAAACCAGCTCTCTAACATTTTCACTGCATTTTTGTTTTAAGACAATGTGATACGTTTCCACTTTGCCATTGCATTAATGTGGATACGGCCATTTAATTTTAGCTGGCAGCAAAGCGCAAGTGTGCAAATTAGGGATTGGGTCTACTCCAACCTGAGCAGACTTCTTTGGCTCATGACTAAAGACAGTTCTTGGAGCCTTTTTAGCTCTAAAGGAGGCTATTTTGTCCAATTAAAAAGGCTGTACTCTCTCCGCGCTACCTCCTTTTATCAAAAGGTTAACTTTTTAAAAAATGCTCTTTTCTTTCCTTAGTCTGGTGTTAGTGGGACAGTGACCATTAATGTAAGAAGACTTGATGACTGGTAGATCCTAACTTCTTAACATCTCTTTTCTCCACTCCCGACCTCCAACCTATCCTTTATGGAATGTCCTGGAAGAAGTTTCTAAAATTTACAGTTCAGCCTGTCCATTCACTTAAATTCCTTCGGTGACACTCTCCCCTTTTGCATGCGTGCACACACACAGCTTTTGGAATAATATTTGAACTCCTTAGCCTGGTATTCCAGACCCTTCAGGAACTAGCTCTTGCCTAACTGCTTCCTAGCTCCTATCCCTTCACACTTCATGCCAAGCAACTGCCTCCTGGTGGAAGCTAAACTGTCTCTAAGATCTTTTTTTTTTCTTTAAAGAGACAAGATCTGGCTCTGTTGCCCAGGCTGGAGTGCAGTGGCACAATCATAGCTCACTGTAACCTCGAATTGCTGGGCTCGACTGATTCTCCTGCCTCACCCTCCTGAATAGTTGGGACTACAGACGTGTGCCACCATGCCCGGCTAATTTTTTGTAGAGACAGGGTCTTGCTATGTTGCCCAGGCTGGTTTTGAACTCCTGGCCTCAAGTGATATGATCCTCCCACCTCAGCCTCTCAAAGGGCTGGGATTATAGGTGTGAGCCACTGTACCTGGCCTGTCTCCAAGATCTTACATAGCTTTAGGAAATATGACACCAGCCTACTAGCCTAAGGGATTCTCTTCTAATCCTTTCCTCCTCCCAAAGCTAACCTCTACACTAGTGGAGGTGGATTTCTTGTAGCACTACACAAGCATAGATGGGCAGAGCCCACCAACTTTTGTACAATGTCAGGAGGGGCACAGACCCTGAGCCAGTTCATTGCCCCAGGTTAAGATCTTTGGCTTGAGGTCCTCTCCAGGATGTGCCCCTCAGTCACTCCTGCTGTCCCCAAAATGTGCAATCCCTCCTCTTCCAACCTCCCGGAATATATAATCTCAACCATAGCCTTTACTCTTCCTTCCTGTTACCTTTTTCAATCCTACCTAACCCAGGCACTGGCACACAATATACACTCAATCAGTGTTAGTTCACTAAGGAGTCCTTTGTAAGCTTGAGATTCTAGAGAATCTCTCCTCCTGGAGGAAATCCATGATCTTCCCCAAGTCAGATGCAGTGAGAGGGCTGAACTCTGCCTTATCTAACAAAGTGACTTCGTGGGATTGTCCCCAAAGCTTTGGAATTCTCCCTCCTCTTGATTCCCACAGCATTACACTGTCGGGCCTATCTCTATCATGAGGCCCCTTCTCAGACCTCTTTGCTGCCATCTCGCTCTTCTCCACTTTCTCTTTCCTCTGTTCCTTTCCCTAAAAACCTGGTCTTGGAAATTGTTCCGCACACAAAAATCCCAAGTCTATCTCCAGCCCTAAACTACAGAACTTCCATTTCACTATGTACTGAGATAATTGATAGATAGCTCATCTGTATGTTAAAAACAAAACTCATTTTTCCCACCAAACCAGCTCCTTCTCCATACTTTCCTATTTGGGTTAGAATCTGGTGTTTGGGTTTCATCCAGGGTTATTTCCATCCAGTGTTGTCAATGCTTCATTTAAAATTTTGGATTTTCCACTTCTATTTCCATTGCCCACATGCCACGCCCAGCTTACTACAGCAGCCTCTTCAAAAAAACAAAACACTTAAACGATTACTATAAACCAGGCACTATCCTAAGTCCTTTATATACACTGTCTACTTTAATCCTTATATTAATACTTGTGAGTTTGTATCATTCCGATGTCCACTTTACAACAGGAGAAAATTGAGGTTTAATCCCACCAAAGATTAAGTAATTTACTCAGACTGTACTGTAAGAGGTGATGTCATGATTTGATTCTAGAACGTCTAATGTCGGAACCCACTAAGCTGCTTTTTGCAGAGCACCCCAGGGCCTCTTCCATGTCTTCTTCTATGTGTCCTATACATCACTGCTGCCCCCAAAATACTCCTTTAACAGAGCACCATCTTATTAGTCTCCTGCTCTAGAGGAAAGAGACTTAAGATGTAAGTCAGAACTGTTTGCTTTCCTGATCTTACTTTCTTGTATTGTCAGAAATCAAAATTCCAACTTGTTCTGATAAACACTTGGCACTGACTGTATGCTAACGCTAAGCCTCTTATTTCTGCCCTAAGCTGAACCTCATTCTCCACCACAAAGCTCGGCTGGAAGCACATAGCTCAATATTCTATGTGACCGACAATACTGTGGCAGTATGTAACCACAATTGTAGCAAAAATAAAGTTAACATTCTGAGCAAATTGGGAGGCATACTCATGAAGATTCAGATACATCAGGGTTCCAAAACTGGGGTGCATCCATAATGTGGGTTCATGGTCATTATACAAAAAGGGCACACATACATATTGAAAAGTGTGACTTGAATAAATTATCTTTTAAAAATTGATGTATTAATAAACTCTTTTTCTATTCTGCAGTGACCAAAAATGAAGAAGTAAAAATAATTATGGTGAAACACTACAGAATAGGGTTAGATGAAAAATATGAAGTAACAAAAAAGTGGTCTTTGAACGATCTGCAGATGATTGATGGAAAAGAAGCAGATACTGTAAGTGTTACATTTTATAAGGTGATACAGAATCAATACACTGGAGATCTTTATGTTCAATATCCTGCTTCATATATTCTTGGCATGTACTAAGTGTTAAGATGACATTATATGCTTCTTAAGTGGTGTGGTTTAATCTACTGGGATGATCTTCTGGTTTTTTGGTTCTGTTTTTATGAGTTTAAATTAGAATTTTGTCTATTAAATTTAAAGGCATCTTTCTCAAGGGCCTCTTATCAGGTTTAGCACAATCTACCAGTCAATGCTGAAACTTTAAATGCCATTTTTCCAAATATATGATGCTTCCATCTTCACCCTCTCCCCACCCTGATTTCCTCCATATGTTTTGGGAATTCCTTCCCTCATCTTCAAATTTTACTGTCATCAAGCCCACTTCGTCCTCCAGAAGGATTATATAACTCTTGGAAATCCTATAATCTTAGAGTTGAAAGGGGAGAAAGTGTGGATATGACAGCCTCCCACTTGACCAGTTGACAAATGATTTTCCCAGTCTGTCCTTGAACTTTCTGTTGGTAGAGAACTCATTCCTCCATTGAACTTTGTACATCCACAATGCTTAAGTACTGACTCCTGAGGCTTGGAATGTCTAATCTCCTCCATCTCTTACCCAGATTTCCACCCCCATATACCCACTGCAGTCTGGATATAAATGTATTATAGCTATAATCCTATAGACTGAAATTGTTGAGTTATTCCATATCCCTTCTGAATGAAAAATTCCTTCAAAACTGGGATCATGGCTGGGTGTGGTGGCTCATGCCTATAATCCTAGCACTCTGGGAGGCCAAAGCGGGAGGATTACTTGACGCCAAGAGTTCAAGGCCAGCCTGAGCAAGAGCGAGACCCTGTCTCTACTAAAAGTAGAAAAAATTAGCCGGGCATGGTGGCACATGCCTGTAGTCCCAGCTACTCAGGAGGCTGAGGCAGGGGGATTGCTTGAGTCCAGGAGTTTGAGGTTGCTGAGAGCTAGGCTGATGCCATGGCACTCTAGCCTGGGCAACAGAGTGAGACTCAGTCACAAAAAGAAACAAAACAAAAAAAACTTGAATCATGATTTTTCATCCTTTATCATAGCCTTCTGCCTGATAGCTATTAGGCACTCAATAAATATTTGTGGTGTTAGTGTTTAACGAATTAAAACTTAAGCTCATTTATTCTTAATCCTAGTAAATACCATATTCTTAATTTGGCCTATTCTGACAACCTTTCAAATCTTCTAATATCTTGATATTTTAATATCTCTATAGTGTGATACAGAGTAATGGTATAACATCCAACTCAATAATAAAAGTGATGAAGCAGGCAGCACCAAGTACTTAGGTCGAGATCATAATGGTTATCATTACAACTACTGGTACTGTTACCTGCTACCATCCCACACTTAGTAAGCCCTTATGAGGGCCAAGCTAAGCCCCTTCCACATATTCCATATACAATTTTACAGAATCATCACAAAACCTCATGAACTAGATGCTATTAATACTCCTGTTTCACCGATGAAGAAAATGAGACTTAAAAATATTGCCTTGCCCAAGGTCACATAGCTATTAAGTGGTAAAGCTAGACTTTATCCAGAAATCTGTAAATTTGCCGCCTTTATATCGGTTGTTTACCACCTCTACCAATTCAGAGATTTATCCATTCCTCCATTCATTCATTTATGGAGGATTTACGCTATACCAGGCCCTACTGGTCTCTGAGGATACAGTGGAGAATTAGCCATGAGCACTTAATTCTTCCTCAATTATCTAATCTGATATCAAAATTTTATTCTTTATTGAAATCAATATATACTATCTGCTATTACCTTGATTTATCACCTAGGAACCCTTTTTTAAAAAATCGGTGTGTTTGTCTCGACTGCTTGGTGAAACAATGCTTGATTCTATTGCTTTGTTACCTAAGAATTCACATAATGGTTTTCTGACCATATATTCTACCTAAATGTTTCACACTTAGGAAATGGTTAAATATATCATTGCATATTCATATGATGGAATATTATACAGCCATTATAAAACATGTTTCCAAAAGAATACCTCAGAACCACAATTCAGCCATTTAATAAGTTTCTTAAAAATCAGCTAAATACAAAACTCTTCTAAATATTATGTTAATTTTGCATATGTAATATGCATAATTTGCATATGTAATATGTAGTCTATCATATTACTAAAATCTGAATCTTAAATCTTAACACAAAAAGTACACATAAGCATACATATAAGTATATATACATGTGCATATAAAACAAACCAGTACTTAAATAGTTATCTCTGCATGATTATAAATTTTTCAATTATCATTTTCTTTCTTTATTCTTTTCTGTATTTCCCAAATTTCTGTACTGCATTAAATTTTATCAGAAATCTATGTCTAGTTCACCGATCTATAGTTTTAGGAATTAACTCTCCCCACCTAATTTTTTGCCCATTTTTCTTTTCTTTTTCCTCAAGTTCTCAAGTATTACTGATGTCATAATTATTTTCTGCAAGTTTGGTCAATGCCTGGGGATGCATTTATCAGGCCTGTCGACAATCCCATTTCAGGCAGCTAGCTGGGCTCTATTTTTCCCTCACCTTTCTTGGCCTTTAATTCCATTCCAACATTATTGATTCTTCCCTTTTCAATGTGAAGATTATTATCTTTGATGGTGAACTAGATACAAAAGAGAAGTTGACTATTTCTGTTTTTCTCATCACTTTAGGACCTAAAATATTAAACTGCCAAAAGAAAAACTATAATATTCAAAGAGCTCCTTTAAAGATTTCTTTACTATGGATGAAGTAAAAATATCCCAGCTGTTCTGGGAATTTCCACTTCTCTCTCTTGGAATTGAATCCTCGGAAGTCAGCATTTATTATATTTTTCTCAATAGCAATGATACAGTTTTCAATAGAGAAATTTCAAGCCAGAAAGCTGTCAACTTTAAAATAGAATGGAATTGAAATTGAAGTCAATTTATAAAGCAGAAATCAAAATGATCTGGGATTTGGAAACTGACTGTTGCAACAGGAGACAGGATGATATAGCAAAAATTGGGGTTGGACTGATTGAGATCTTGGTTTTTATCCTGGCTCTGCCAGTGACTAAATGTGCCAATGACCTGAACTTTACCTCTCTGGAAACTACTGTATTATCCCAGCTAAAAACAAGAGATCACTAAATGATCTGTGAGGTCCCTTTTAGCTCTAGGATTCTATCAAAAGAAAGAGAGACAGACAGACTTGTATTCTATGTGCATGCATGCTTAGGCTTCAATTGTTAGGCTAAAGGAAAAGATTAATCCTCTCGAAGCATTTCAAAGACAGAAGGAGTATTTTCTACCTGATAAAGACCAAATATTTGGGAGCAAAAATACCATAAGGAGCATGATTAGTATCTGGTGATGGAATGGGCATGATTTCCTTTTATGGAGAATCTTGGCCGAATTTGTCTTTGAAGCTGCAGTTATGACAGCTAGAAAAAATTTGCAAGTATGACTAGGGGAGGGCTGTGTTTAAAATCACATCACCCTTGAACATTCTTTTTTGAAAGCATTGTTATGTTTTGTTTTCAAGTTTTTTTAATGATGTAGAACAAGGTGGTATTAATATCAATATTACAATCTTTAGAGGCAGATCTAAGAAAGGGAATTATTATTCATTAAGTTTCACATTAACTTATATGACTCTCATGTAAATTTCACAGCAACCCTATCTAAAATGAGAAGAAAAGTGAGAGCCAGATTAGAATAAGTACTGTGCCCATAGTTATATTACACAGTCAAAATGGTTGTCTAACTTTAAAACTCATGCTTTTTTTCTGCCTCCTGCAAGCATTGTTTTTATTTGAAAAAGAAGTTGCGAACATATAAGTTGCTTGTATATAATATTTATCTTCTACATGCTAATGAATTATTAATACTTCTACTAGGTTTGGTCCCTCTCTGCCTCTTTGCCATTTAGGGCAATGTTTACCTCCACTTCTCCTTTCATAGGACTACTTCGGATCAGTTCAACACACATTTGTTGAGAACTTAGTAGTTGCCATGGATAAGAACTAGGAATACGGAGATAAATAACGCAAAATCTCTTCCCTAAAGGAGAATTAGAAGTTAGGCAGATAATGAACGTGAAAGCAAAAGCATTCTGTAAACTATATAAATGCAAGGCATTGTTGTTACTGCTATTAATAATAGTAGCAATTATTATTTTAACATGTAGGACCTAGATTAGATTTGATATCCCCTTTTATTTGAAACATTCCCACTAGAAATACAGCTGCAGACTAGCGGCAGTCTTTAGTAATTTGTCAGTTTGAGTCAAATGAATTATGGTCATTGCTGTTACCTTCAAAAGAAATTCCTTGCTATTAACTTCAAAGACAGCAAGTTGGTGATCTGTAGCATGCTAACGTCCAATTAGCCATCCTGTGTTTCTTCCTTCTACCTTTGAAATAGCACACGGAACCAACCTCCTACTAAACAAAAGGAGAAACCTTTTCTCCCCTCTAGAAGTCTGTGAGTGGTTTATTCTCTTCTTTGATCCCTATTCATCCTCTCAAATTTACTGCATTGGGAAGACTTGGCAATTGCAAATTCTGAGGAACGCTTTATTTGTCTAGTTGAAAAAACACAGATGTTTCAAAAATAATCTTACTGTTGATTTTTTTAGAAGCAATCAGATTTGAAACAGGTAGCTTTGGAAAACTCATTTGTAGATTTTAGAAATACGTTAGATACTGATACTTTACCATCGATAAACGTATCCAAAAGAATATGAGAGAGTTCAGGAAACCTAGCTACTTTCTCGGCTACAAACTAAATCATGTCTCTCTTTCTCTTCCAGGACAATCCATTTTTTGATCTGCACTTCAAGAAAGTGTACAGTTTGGAAGCATATAGCTGTGCTTCTAAATACGCCTTTGCTCGAACAGTAAATAAGCTGAACCATGCATATCTTAAGAAAGACTTACAGATCGTGAACTTTGATTCTACTTACATTAATGATGATTCCATCTGGTCCTCCAACAATAAGGATTGCTTGGTCCTTATGAGAATATGCTTTTATGCTTTCAACCTCGTGTGCTTGTCCCTCTGCCCCTTGCCACTCTAAAGATGTACACCACATTCCTTCATCAGTGTCCTGTTAAACTTAAAAACTTTTTACATCAAAGGACATTATCAAGGAAGTGAAAAACAAACCTACAAAATGGGAGAAAATATTTGCAAATCATATATTTGATAAAGGTTTGATACCCAGAATATACAAAGAATTTCTACAACTCAGTAACAAAAAGATAAACAACCCAATTAAAAAATGGGCAAAGGATTTGAATAGACATTTCTCCAAAGAAGATATACGCATAGCCAATAAACACAAGAAAAGATGTTCAACATCATTAGTCATTAGGCAAATACAAACCAAAACCACA
>CAUYRT010024738.1:0-16608 GCA_963574885.1 Lepilemur ruficaudatus
CAACTAAAAATATATAGAAAAAATTAGCCGGGCATGGTGGCGCATGCCTGTAGTCCCAGCTGCTTGGGAGGCTGAGGCAGAAGGATCGCTTGAGCCCAGGAGTTTGAGGTTGCTGTGAGCTAGGCTGATGCCACGGCACTCACTCTAGCCCAGGCAACAGAGTGAGACTCTGTCTCAAAAAAAAAAAAAATTTCCTTTCAAAGTGGGTAGATAGGAAATTTGAAAGGGAAGAGAGAATACATGTGAACATAATCTATGATGAAGGAAGGCATTACTGATTATGATAAACACCAGTTTTAAAGACATGAAATAAAAGAGTGTAAGCGACCAGATTTCTCCTTCGATAATGAAAGGAATATTGAACGGCATTTAGTTAATAAAGTCTTAAAATGAGTCTTTACAAATATAGTGGAATATTTGGCAATTGCATATTACATATTTTTTCCTTTGAAAAGCATTCTCACAATTATTCCCTTTAATCTCCACAACCAGGGGTAGGGTATCCTTTTGACCCACAGAGGGAGGGGCAATGGAGAGGCTGCGATAGGCCCCAGCCCAAGCTGCTGCCGGACCCGACCGTGGGGTGGCTCGGAGGTGAGCTCACAAGCTCCGCTGCCAGTCCGGCTGACAGCGGCCTCTGGGATCCCACAGCCCGGGAAGGCAGAGGCTCCCGAGAGCGCCTCCTCCCCTATCCGTCCCTTTCCGAAGCGCAGGCTCCTGCCCACAGCCCGCGGAGAGAGTGCCAGCAGCTCCACGGAAATGCTGAGGTCCGCGGCGATGTAGTGGACAAGGGCACCGGCTTTGTGGTGTCAGAGTGATCGGGGTTTGACTCCCCAGAACTTCTCTTACTGTGCGTGACCTTGGGCAATCTCTCTCAGCCTCAGTTTCCTCATCTGTGGAGAGGGCATGCGCAGCTTTATTCCATGGAGTTTACTGACGATTAAATGATACAAAGCAATAGAGGTCTTAGCCTACCTCCCGAGTCGTAGGAAGTGCTAGTTCACTGGTGGCTATTAATGTTAGCCGCTCTGGGATGGGTAGGGCGCCATCTGTACCGGCTTGGTAAATCCGCATCTGCAAAATGGGCGCAGCATAGATCGCAGTTGTTTAATAGCAAACACAGCTACAACGACCCCGTCCCCCGACTAAATGACACTTGTTGCCAAAATGCGGGGGTTGGAGGAGCCGATCCAGAACCTAAGGAAACAGGATCAACCAGGGCAATTAACCGAGAGGGCAGGACAGGGTCGGGTAGGGATGGGAGAGAGTGGGAAGCAAGAAAGCCTCAACTCTGCTCCGAATAGCTCGGACCCCAGTCGTAGCCAGGTGAACCACCCTCGCCACTGCTCGGCGCCGAAGCCTCTGCTGGGACCCTACTCGCAGGAGCCGAGTCGCAAGGGAGAAAGAGCGGAGGAGAAAAGGGGAAGGACTCTGGAAGTAGGGGCGGGCCTACGGGAGCTCGGGGGCGGGGCTGCGGCTGGGGGGCGGGGATGGGGGCGGGGCCTCTCCGAATTCCTCCGCTGCGCGCGCCACGTCTCCCTTAGCGAGCTGGTGGGGGACAGGCAGGGGGAGGGAAAAAATCCGAGCGGGGCGGGAACTATTTCCTCTCGCGATAGCTGGGGACGGCAGCGGTGGCGGTGCTGGTGGCGGCGGCGGCGGCGTGTCCGTGAGAGTAGCGTGGGGGCGGGGAGGAGAGGCGGCGGCGGCGGCGTCCGAGCTACGCCACACAGGGTCGGGGCGTTGAGAGCCGGCGTGCAGAGCGGGGTCGTGGCGGCGGCGGTGAGGAGAGGGAGGAGGAGGAGGGGGTGCCATGGCCGGGCAGCAGTTCCAGTACGATGACAGTGGGAACACCTTCTTCTACTTCCTCACCTCCTTCGTGGGGCTCATCGTGATCCCGGCCACATACTACCTCTGGCCCCGAGACCAGAATGCCGGTGAGTCCAGCCGGCGGCTGCCCGCGGAGCCGGGCAGGCCCGGCCACTGCCGCCGGGCCCTGCGGCTCCCGCCCGTCCCGGCCCAGCCCAACCCAGCCCGCGGCATCCAGGGTGACACCAACCGCGCGTCCAGGCCTCGGGTCCAGGCGTCCGCCGCTGGCGGGGCCCGGGCTCGGCGGCGTTTCCTTCGGTGCCTCTCCACCTCCTTTCATTGTCTTCCGCAGGAGTTTCGCTTCGCACCGGCTTCCCCATTGTTCCGGATGCTCTTTGCAGCCTCCTCTTGCCTCTTTTGTCTTCTCTGCCTCTGCTTTTATTGGATATTTTTCTTTATGGAGGGAGCGGGATGGGATGGGGAGGATGGGAATCGGGAGGCGAGAGAAGAGTTGGTAAAGGAAGAAACTGAACGTGCAGGCGCAACTCTGAACCCTCCTTCCCAATCCATGATCCTCCTGCGCCCGACCCTTGTTTCCTTGCAGCTGTTACAGATGTTTTTGGGCACCGTGTGCGCTGGGTGGCAAATTGAGGACTCCAACGGAGCTCACCAACCGCCCACCCCGCCCCCGTCACTTCCTCCCGTTGCCTTTTCATTTGTTCACTTACTTGTGGGGGTTGGAAGCAATGCCGTTATTCCTCTTAGCAAAAATAGGCTTTTCTCTATTTCCTTTTCTCTGGAGTTTCCTGTTTATGACGGAAAAAGTGCAAGTATGAAGGATTAAGTTTCCTTTAATTAACCTTGTAGGTAGTTGTGAGATAGCTGGTCCATTTGCGTTTAGTTCTAAGTCTTTTCACGTTTCACAGCATCGGATTAGAACACAAAATAACATAGATTCTTTTCATATTTAATGTTTGGGTAACGCTTGGATTCCATTTGTTGCACTCTACTAGGACATATGGCAGGTGATATTCTTAAAGCTGATGAAATTGTGAGGGCCTAAAGGGTTATTTATAGTCGCGTTAACAGTAAGGGGTAGGTTTTGAGTATTAACATTTAGGGAAAACTTTCTATTTCTCAAGAGCTATGCTAACTTGCTTAAATATCTTCTCAAATTGGATATGGTGGTGGTCTAGGTTGTCCAGGTTATGCACTCTACTTTGGGGAGATTGTTAACAGTGAAGCATTGAATCAGCTCAGAACTTGTTTTGCTTTAGGCCGATTCAATGCCTTGTAACATTCTTGAGTTGGAATGGAACTGAAATAAATTGCATTTGGATAAATAGTAACAAAGGATTCCATCATTTTGTAGATCTGACAATAAATTTAAAAATCCATTAGATGCAAAAATTTGTCCAAAGTTATTAGTGTTGTTTTCTCATTCAGTGGGTAGTTTATGAAATGTGAAGTTTGGACTGTTGTGCCTTATTTCCTAAGTGAATTTAAATTATGTGAGTTCTTTAAACAGTGGTTGTGTGTAAGTTATAAAATCTTAGTACTGTAATGGTTTCTCTTATTTGCAAAACCTAGGCCATTCTTCTGGTGATTGTATTCAGAATTAAAAGGGTCCACTTTTCAGTATAGTAGTTTATTTTCATTTGTCACCCATTTGTGTGTGCAGTTGGTTGTATAGAAGACAATGGAGAATTGGGAGAGTAGGTTTGCTTAGAATATGTTGTGAGAAGATGCTGTGATTTCAGCAATTAGCCGTCATTTTAATGTACACTGGGTTTTTGAAATCTGAAAGTTATATTTTCATGCTGGGTTTTGTATTATAAAATTCCCCTGACAATTTATAGGTAAGTCATACTGAGTCCCTTCAGAATATAGGTGGTCTTTGGAGAAGTGGTAAAGTAATAGTTTAGTAGGAGGATATTAATACTATTTCTGAGTCATGGACTTCAAATGTTACTTTAATTCTCTTGAGAATGCAATGAGGTATTAAAACTATTATCCCCATTTTACAATTGAAGAAACTGGGGATTAGAGTATAAATAATAGTTGAAGGGTCCTATTTGTCTTATTCTCTTGGCTATTTGCAAATTGGCTGAATAAGATGAATAATTTCTCACACAATTATGAACAAAACCTCTGTTTAAAATGATAACATGGAGTTTAGATTTCCTTAGAACGGTGGTTCTCAACCCTGGCTACACATTAGAATCACTTGGGGAACTTTTAAAAACACTTGTACCCGTCCCCACTCTAATTTAATGGTATGGAGTGGGTGCTATGTATTGGTGTTTTAAAAGGACCCTGTATGGTTCTAATTGTTGTATTTGAGAAGTGCTGCTTAGAGGAGAACTTCTTAGGAATGGTCTTTTGCTGGAGTTGTCATTTTGGGAGATGGTATGTTTGTTTTGGTATGTGCTGTCTGCTAAAAACAAAAAAATTCAAAAAACTAATATCTTAGCCTTTTTGTTTTACAAAGCTAAGAAGCACTTAATGTGGAACAGTGCTGTAAAGTTCTGGTAGTGGAAAGCCAAATATTTTTGTCAAAACAACTTTAATGCTATGGGTTTATAACCAATTTATCATAGTAATCTATTAATGGCTCTCAAAGTATTTACCATTATGCTCTGATTGGAGCCCTCTGTATTTTGGAGATGCTTAACATTTTGAAATAATTGCACATAATTACTTTAGTACTACCCAACTTTGTTATTGCTCACAGTACTGTAACCTTTTGTGTGCACTGCCCACTTTGTGCTTTCTTGGTGACTGTTAAAGTTGGCCTTGCCTGGGGCTTTTAAAATGACAAGTATTCTTAAGGCTTATATGTAATTTTGATCTGACCTTTATTCTTAAGTGCATAATTTTGTTTACTACTTCTTTGACTTAGAATAGAAGAATGATTACTTTATACATTGTTTATCATTAGGCTCTCATTAAATATTCGACAAGAGAAAGTAACTGCTTGTAATCATTAGAATTTCAGATGATTAAAAATGTAATTTTATTCTTTCCATAGGTTGAAGATTATAGATCTTTCAAATTGAGGAAAAATATATCATAATTTTTTCCAAGTTTTGTTTGGTTTTTGACTCCTTGATGTTTGGGGCTTGACCTTCCTTTTTTTTTTTTAATAAAACTATTTATAAAACCATAAATAATTTGACTCCACTCTTTGACCTTTTTAAAACTTGTCTGGTTTTAGAACCTAGCTCTCTTCAGCTTACTGATTTTAGACAAGTTATTTAACTTTGTGTTTAGGTATACTCATCTGTAAAATAGAGATAGTAATCTGTTTCATAGAATGAAAGTGAGGCTTAAACAATGAGCTATATGTAAAATGTTTAGAATAGTGTGGCACATCATGATGCCATTAGCTCCTATTGTTTTTGCTGTTTACATGGACTTTCTGAACCAATTTGATTTGGTATGTAAGTACTCATTATTTTTCATTGTTTGAAAGAATTGATGAACTTAAAAAATTGCATTTCTTTATTCTGCTTTGCTTGCTACCTCTCAAACAGTGTAGAAATGAATCAGCTCTCTGATTTGAGAATGTGAGTAGGAGTCTACTTTTGGTGCTTAGTGTAATATACCTAGTAATAAAACTCTGAATTTGAAAAGTTATAAGTTTTTGTTTTAAGTTCCATCCTAATCCCTATTTAGTTAACTCTGAATGCTCAGCCTCATTTTCTAGGGGTAATAATGATAACCTGATCTATCGACCCAAAAAGTGATATGAGAAGCAGAGAAAGAAATGCATATATAAACATGCTTGCAAAACTGAGCATACCATCCAGGAGTTTGAGTCCAGCCTGTGCAACATAGTGAGACCTCCCTCAAACAAAACAGAACAACAGCAACAACAAAAAACTAAACACACTGTAGAGATACCTTCAATTAGCAAGTATTTATAGAGCATTAACTTTGTGCTAGGTGCTGCTTCTCAGTGATGGATCAGATTTTTGAGTGCCGCAAGCTTTTTTCTTAAGTTGCATATACCTGATGGAGAAAAGCACAAATGAACCGATCAAAATTGCTTGTAATTCCATCACCCAAAGGTGATTAAACATTTTGGTGTATGCACCCCTGTGGGGATGATTTTAATGTAAGAATTTATACACATTTCCCTTTGAGTACTGCTTTTATTATTTCCCGTAAGTGTTGATATCCTTTGTTTTCATTTTCATTCATCTTTGAGTATTTTCTAATTTGCCTCTGTGGTGTTTAATTTGCACAGTTTTGTAAATTTTGCTTCTGTTACAACAGTTTTGCTTCTGTTACTGATTTCTAATGTTATCTTGTGGTTAGAGAAGATACTTTGTATGATACCTATCTTTAAAATACATTGTGACTTAATTTGTGGCCTAATGTGTGGTCTATCCTGGAAAATGTCCCATATGCACTTGAGAAGAATGTATGCTACTGTTGGGTAGAGTGTCTGTCTGTTAGATCTGGTTGGTTTATTGTGTCAAGTCCTCTATTTATTTCTATCACTGGGGCGGGGGCTAATGTAGTCTTCAACTATTACAGCACTATTTCTCCTTTCAGTTGTGTCAGTTTTTGTATCAAATATTTGGATGGTCATTAGGTACATACATGTCTATACTTGTTATATCTTCTTGCTGTATTGAACTTTTTACTAATATGTAATATTCTTTATCTCTTGTAACCTTTTTTGATTTAAAGTCTTATTTTGGCCCAGGTGAGGTGGTTCACACCTGTAATCCTAACACTTTGGAAGGCCTGAGTATGAGGATTGCTTGAGTCCAGGAGTTTGAAATCAGCCTGGGCAACAGCATATGGATACTCCTTCTCTACAAAAAAAAAAAAATGAAACAATCAGCTGAGCGTGGTGGCACTTGCCTATAGTCCTAGTTACTTGAGAGGCTGAGGTGCAAATATCTCATGAGCCCAGGAATTTGAGGTTACAGGGAGCTATGATAGTGCCACTGTACTCCAACCTGGGTGATGGTAAGACCTTGTCTCTTAAAAAAGATAAGAAAGGAAAGAACTGGTTGTTATTAGCTCTGTGTGGTATCAGCTCTGTGTTGAAAGGGGTATATCTTATGAATGTTCAAACTTAGGGCATATAGTCTTTCTAAGACTTTAGATCTTGAAGGGATATTAGAGATCTGAGAAAAGTTTAAATTGTTTTTTTAAAAAGGTCATACCCTCTGTGTTTTATCCTGATAGAGGGGTATCAGAGAAATAGCATCTATGCACTTAAGAACTATACAGAGGAAACCAGCTGAGAACTTGGCAGTAGGAATTATTTCACAACATGTAGTTTTATAGATGTGGTGACAAACATTGGATTCGTAACTGCATTAT
Source organism: Lepilemur ruficaudatus (assembly GCA_963574885.1). Taxonomy (NCBI): domain Eukaryota; kingdom Metazoa; phylum Chordata; class Mammalia; order Primates; family Lepilemuridae; genus Lepilemur; species Lepilemur ruficaudatus. Next base: position 7,153 of record CAUYRT010024738.1, read on the forward strand.
GTAAAATTGCATTTATTTAAAGGTCATGTTGCATACCTGCTTGCTCTTAGGAGAAGCTGAAAAACAAAGATAGTCTTATTTTCATTTTCTCAGAGGTTTGTTCCCTTAATCATACTTTTTATTCAGACATAAAGAAGGTTATTATGAATATATTCATATTGTGCTTGGATTTCCTTTTAAAAGTGTTTCCTATTATTAACAGACTTTATTGATGACAAATGTTGATACACTATTTCACTGTCACATTGTTTCTTTGAAAGGCAGTGTTGTTAATTTTTTTTTCTCTTGTTAATTTTTTTAAAAAAGATGTTCTTTACATTTTGGAGTGGTGTTTGTGTCACTATGGATGAAGGAATTTTCTTGTGTAGATTCCAAATCTTTTAGGCTTTAGATCTTTGCTTGTTAAGTTAGATCTAGTAGTTATTGATTTGAGTGTTCACTGTATCTGTAATAGCTACAGCAGATGATACAAAGATGAATGCAATACAAACATAGTCTTATTTTGATAGTTTGTAACCTGGGTGGGATTAAAAGTTTAAGATTAAACAAAATGCATGAATTAGTATATACAGAGCACAACAAAGAAAGTGTAAGAGAAGTAAAAACAAGTGTTGTGTAGGTTAGCTGGGTGAAGTATTTATGTCTAATTGGGGATGATAGTGAAGATCTGTAAGTCAAAGGCTTTGCAGAGTAGATGGATTTTGACTAGACTTTTACGGATGAGGAAGATTTTAATGGGTCAATGGGGGAAGAGGGCAAAAGAAGAAATAGCATGAGTATGGAGCATGTTTAAAGTATAAATCAGTTTGAACCAGGGTTCATAGATTGGTAAAATGTGAGAAAAGGTCAAAAAGTAGATTTAAGTCATGGAGAACCTTGTATACCCAGCTAAAGAGTTTATATGTGATTTTGTTGGCAGTATGGTTGGACATTTTAGAACATATTTTTACAACTATACTGTATGCAAGTTAATGTAACAGCATCTTACAGAATGAAAAAGAACAGAGATTAAGAAACAGGCCTGCTATGGTGGCTCATTGTAATCCTAGCACTTTGGGAGGCCGAGGTGGGAGGATTGCTTGAGCCCAGGAGTTCAAGACGAGCCTGGGCAACATAGCTAAACCCTGTCTCTTAAAAAACAAAAGAAAACAAAACTTATCCAAGCGTGGTGGTATGTGCCTATAGTCCCAGCTCCTTGGGCAACTGAGGCCGGAGGATTGCTTGAGCCCAGGAGTTTGAGGTTGCAGTGAGCTATGATATCACTACACTCTAGCCCTGGCAACAGAGCGAGAGAAAAAAAAGGAATAATAGTAATACCTACATATATACTTCCAGGGTGGTTGGGAGGTCTAAATGAGATGATTGATACATTCAGCAGATATTTATTGAGCACCTTCTATTTGCCAGTCATTGTGTTATGCAGTGGAATATGGGGGTGAACAATATAGATAGGATCACTTTCTCTTGAAGCTTACATTCTAGGGGGTGGGAGGGTGAGATTGACACACTGCATATAAATAAACAGAAATACCACATAGTGATAAATGCTACATAGAGAAGTAGAGTGTTCATGGAGGGTCTTTCTGAGACGGTAACTTCAAGTTGAGAGCTGGGTGATGAGGGAGCCAGCCATTTAAATTTCTGAATTAGGTGGGATAAGTCTATTTCAGGCTGGGGAAACAGTTGTGTACAAAAGCTTGCTCTTTTTTTTTATTTTTGAAACAGAGTCTCACTGTGTTGCCCAGGCTAGCGTGCTGTGGCATCAGCCTAGCTCACAGCAACCTCAAACTCCTGGGCTCAAGCAATCCTTCTGCTTCAGCCTCCCGAGTAGCTGGGACTACAGGCATGTGGTACCGTGCCCGGCTAATTTTTTCTATATATTTTAGTTGGCCAATTAATTTCTTTCTATTTTTAGTAGAGACAGGTTCTCACTCTTGCTCAGGCTGGTTTCGAACTCCTGACCTTGAGCGATCCTCCCGCCTCGGCCTCGCAGAGTGCTGGGATTAGAGGCGTGAGCCACCACCGCACCCAGCCTGTAGAAAAGCTTTTAAGGCAGCAGGAAAGAGTTTGGCATGTTCCAGGAACACAGAAGAATGAAATGGCAGAGGTGTGGCAGATGAGGAGGCCTAGTTTAGGATGAAGTCAGAGAGAGAGAACTGGGACCCAGATCATGTCTGTGAGCTGGGGTAAGAACCTTGAATTTCAGTTAAGTGCAATAGGAAGCTATTGAAGGATATAAAGCAAGGAATTGACAAGATCTGACTTAATATTCTCCCATTTCTTAATGAAATAAAAAAGATTTTTTGGTTAGCTTGAATATGTATCCTTTTAACAATGAAGTCATACCTTATTAAAATGTTTCATTTATGAATGTAGTTGAGTATTTAAAAATCACATACTATAAAGTACATTAAAATTTTATGCCCTTACATTTCAGGAAACAATTATTTTCACAATTCCTCATATATTCGTCGTCATTACCAAAGCTCCTGTTGAGTTATCTAACAGTTTTTCATATATGTTTCATTTGCATTTGTTTGGGATATAGCACTTTTGGGTCTTTTGGGTTCTTCTTCTTTTTTTGTTTCAAAAGGCATAGTCTTACTCCATCCGCCAGGATAGAGTACAGTGGTGTTGTCATAGCTCACTGCAACCTCAAACTTCTGAGCTCACAGGATTCTCCTGCCTCAGCCTCCCTAGGAGCTGGAACTGCAGGCTAGCTGGACTATAGGCGCATGCCACCACTCCTGGCTAATTTTTCTTTTTTTGTAGAGATGGAGTCTTGCTCTTGCTCAGGCTAGTCTCAAACTCCTGGCCTCAAGCAATCCTCCCACCTTGGCCTCCCAGAGTGCTAGGATTATAGGTGTGAGCCACCATGCACAGCCTACTTTTGTGTTCTGAATATGAAACTATTACTGGAAATTTTCTTCCAGGCCACAAATGTAGCATTGATATAATTTGGATATTTGTCCCTTCCAAATCTCATGTTGAAATTTGATCCCCAACGCTGAGTTGGGGCCTGGTGGGAGGTGTTGGGTTATGGGGTTGGATCCCAACTGTCCTTGTAGTGAGTGAGTTCTCCCTCTGTTATTCCCTTGAGGACTGATTGTTAAAAAGAGCCCTCCTGCCTCTCCTCTTTCTCTCACTCCCGCTCTGTGTGACATGCTGGCTCCCCTTCACCTTCCACCATGAGTGGAAGCTTCCTGAGGTTCTCACTAGAGGCAGATGCTGATGCCATGCTTCTTGTACAGCCTGCAGAACCATGAGCCAAATAAACACCTTTTCTTTATAAATTACCCAACCTCAGATATTCTTTTATAGCAACACAAAACAGACTTAAGACAAGTATTATATAACATTAGGTTTTTTATTATTTATTTATTTAATTTTTTTGTTTCAAATTTTGCATTAAACTTGAGCATTAGGTGTTTGATTATCCTGTGGGTATATATTTTTGATCTCTATAATGTAACCACCTTACTGTATTTTTAAAGTGGTCTTCACAAAGGTTGCTTACAGTGACAGCTAACACTTAGAATTTTGAAATATACCACAGGGATAATTATGTAATACCTGTTCTTTTTTTTTTGTGCCTTCAGATGACCCTCTATGTTTGCCAAACTAGTATTAATTGGGATTGTTTTGGGATGACTTTTCCAAGCTTTTTTTGTTTTGCTTTTTTAGTCTTTTTTTTTTTTTGAGACAGAGTCTCACTGTGTTGCCTGGGCTAGAGTGAGTGCCGTGGCGTCAGCCTGGCTCACAGCAACCTCAAACTCCTGGGCTCAAGCAATCCTTCTGCCTCAGCCTCCCGAGTAGTTGGGACTACAGGCATGCGCCACCATGCCCAGCTAATTTTTTTCTCTATATATTTAGTTGGCCAATTAATTTCTTTCTATTATTAGTAGAGACGGGGTCTCGCTCTTGCTCAGGCTGGTTTCGAACTCCTGACCTTGAGCGATCCGCCCATCTCAGCCTCCCAGAGTGCTAGGATTACAGGCGTGAGCCACCGCGCCCGGCTGCTTTTTTAGTCTTTTATTATTAATTTTCCTCCCCCAAAAAGAATGTTTCCCAGGCTGGACTTGAACTCCTGGGCTCGAGTGATCCTCTCACTTTAGACTTCTGAGTATCTGAGACTAGTGGTACCAGTCATCTTTTAAAATCAATAATGAAGCTCCCCAGCCCTTTTCCTCTCTTTCTTCTGCTTCGCACCCCCCACCCCCAGGTGTTCCATAAGTACTCAAAAATGACCACAGTGGTTCTCTTTTTTTTCTGAAGGATACTTTTAGGGGAATGGAAAAAGATAACTGTTGCCTTTTCACCTCCGTTTATTCTGCCAACCTTTCCTTTCTTCCTTCTCCTTTTGTTCCTGATCTTCAGGTCATTTATATAATTGAACTTGCTTCCCGTGAATCCTCTATTGCTGTATGGGTATGTGTTTAAATAAAGAGGTGATTTTGTGTGCTAGGGGACATTGAGCAGGTCTGGAGATTTCTTTTTTTGTTTGTTTTTTGTTTTTTTGGTCTCCACAGGGGAGCTGCTCCTGGCGTTTATTGTGTAGAGAGCATTGATGCTGCTAAACATCCTATAATGCACAGGATGGCCCTCCACAACAAAGAATTATATAATCCAAAATGTCAGTAGTGTTGAGATTGAAAAACCTTTTTCTTAGTACTTGCTTTCAGTACCATAAAAGGAAAAGAAAATTGAAGTAGGTAAGCATATGATATAATTGTATGCTGCTGTCCAGTCAAGTACCAGCTTTAAGAAGACTGAATAGCTCTTGATCCGTTTGAACCCCTTGGTTTGCACTTAGATTATCTGGGCGTTGCTGAAGATAATCAACCAATGTGAACTTTGGTGGTGATAGGGTGGTTCTGCTGTGATCCAATTTTTTGTTTTTTTAGGTCAAGAACATTTTGAGTTGCTTTCTGAATTTCCTTCTCCATTGTCAGAGTATGCATAGGTGTAAGATGAACCCAAGTTTCTGGAATTCATGCAATTTAGATTGTCTGTGATTGTGTGCACTGGGTGATGGTGAGGTTAATAATTTTTACTAAAGCCTCTGTCCCAAATCTAAATGGTTCTTAACTGGCTTTGTGAATGACACATTGGGGCTAACTATTCAGATTCAAGTTAAGAGCAACGGAACCTTTATTTTCTCTTAATCTACTTTATGATTAGAATGACTGGATGGGTTATATTTTTGGTGGTCTGTAGTGGTGATTCTCAATTTTTTACTTTCAAATTATCATTCTCATGACTTTCCTGTTTTGAAACATTCTGGGAAATGAACCACTATTATAGTAAAAATTGTTTTCCAGTATATTTTTTAGCTAATAAAATAACAAAATTGGCCAGGAGCGGTGGCTGTAATCCTAGCACTCTGGGAGGCCGAGGCGGGAGGATCGCTCAAGGTCAGGAGTTTGAGACCAGCCTGAGCAAGAGCAAGACCTGTCTCTACCAAAAATAGAAAGAAATTAATTGGACAACTAAAATATATAGAAAAAATTAGCCAGGCATGGTGGCGCATGCCTGTAGTTCCAGCTACTCGGCAGGCTGAGGCAGAAGGATTGCTTGAGCCAGGAGGTGGAGGTTGCTGTGGCCTGGCAGACGCCATGGCATTCTAGCCTGGGCAACAGAGTGAGACTCTGCCTCAAAAAAAAAAAAAGAACAAAATTATTCTAACAACGAGTGAGCCAGTATTATCGCCAATGAGGTAATGTGTCTTGACTAGATGCAGAGAGATTTTGGGTAGCTAGAATATTGATATATGATGCCTTTAGACTTTTTGGAATATTGAATATAATTTTTTGATGCTTGTTAGTATTTTCTTGGACCCCTTAGGGATTTAGGAACAGTTTTAAGAATCACTGAATTTTGTAGAAGAAGTGGTACTTATTTTTCCTTTAAGTATAATGAAATAAATTATCTGTATATCATTTGGCTTTATTAACTTTAGTAATCTATATTTTGAAATATGTTGTAAAATTTATTTCTGATTGGTTTTTATAACCCTCAAAATACAGAAATTATTTGATACATTTATTTTGACTTAAAAATGAAGTCAGACTTCTTTTGACAGAGTTTGATTTGGCTGATTGGTTTAAAAACAAGAACTGCCTTTGCGATTTAGGTTGCATGGCATATATTTCCTGTAAATTGAATGAGCTAATGTGCAACTTTAGGTTTTGACAAAATATACTTGAAGTAGAAGATAAAGCTATTTTACCAACCATTGTGCCATATTGGCAGAAGTTTACTTTTTATTTTCAAAAATAAGCATTAGTATTTAAGAGTTTTTTATTCTTTTTGAACATTTGGGATATTTATAATGTGCTTATAAGTGAAAACATAACATATTTTACTATTTAATAATTTATCAATCTATAATGTATTGCCTTGATAACACAAAAAAATGTAATGTTAGAAAATTTAGCCTGTAAAACCTTATGGCTGTTAAACTTGAGTATGATTTATTGAATTTCTTTGGTGACATGTACTAAAGCATTTAGAGGTGCAGTGTTGTTTTTTTTTTCTATTCTAACAGTTCCCTGTGGCTCTATGTAGGTGCAGTGTCTTGATGTCTGCAGCTTACTCTAAAGTAGTTCAGATAAAAGTGAAGGAAGGGGGAAGAAAGAAATAGCGATAAAGCCAAGAGTTGGTGAGGTTAGGTGAAGAGTATTTTATTGTTCATTGTAATTTTCTTTCAACTTTTCTGATGGCTTGAACATTTTCAAAACACAAAATTGGGAAAAACTTTATAGTCACAGAGAATTGTAAAAGTACATTTAAGAAGTATGTTTCAGTGTTACAAGAAATGACTTACGATAAAAATGTTACATTATGATAAAATTAGGTGGGGGAGGTAGAGTGAAGGTCTTATTCATGAATTTTTGTAAATGAATGATTGTATGAAATTGCTATGGTGGTTTTAGATTTCACTGGATACATTTAAAAGGGTGGAATCATTTTGAAATGTTAGCATTATGTCAGATAACATCCTTTGTAATTCTTCGAATTTAGGATGAAAAATTTTAGATGCCATATTAGAAATCTACAAGAGGATACATGATTTTTCTTTTGTAGTAAGCAGCTAAACAGGTTTGAAAACTTCAGATCTGGATAACATTCCTTCAACTCTCTGGGTTCTGTGATATGGTGCTAAGAGTTCACTCAGTAATGCTATGGACTGGCTGACCATCCTAGCATGGACAAGTGTGACTGTTTTAGCAAAGGCAAAGTTTTATGAAGCACGACCTAACCCAAACCTGGATTATCCTGCAGCTTTACTAAAAGTTCAACTGCTGACAGTGATCATGATATGCTGTTTTTTTTCCTTTCTATATTTTCTTTTTTTCTTTTTATTTTTTTGTATTTATATTTAAAATACTGTTATTCTTTTTTTTTCTTTAATATTTACTTTTTGAAGAGAAAAATCCTTTCTATATTTCTTAATTTTTTGACAGGCAGGGTTACCACTATACAAGTGAGGATGATATGTTTGTAATGTTTTATGACCTTAGAATTTCCTTTTTCTATTAATGCAGATAATTTCTTTAAAAATGGTATCGTAAATTAATGATATTCCTAGCATAATTTTTAATAGCAATTAAACTCATAATTCTATAGACGAGAAGTTTATTAATGAACTTCTCTTTAGTTTTCTAAATGTCTTGTTAAAAAACTGTCTGCCAGGCCTGGTGGCTCGTGCTTGTAATCCCAGCACTTTGGGAGGCTGAGGTGGAAGGATTGCTTCAGCCCAGGAGTTTGAAACCAGCCTGGGCAACAGAGAAATCTCATCTCTACAAAAAATAAAAATAAAAAACTCTGTGGAAGGATTTTACTTGTAATAGTTACTTTGACTTGAGGTCATTCATATAAAGACTTGCAATGTGTACAATGAATATTCAGTTGTGCTGGAAATCTAAATGCCACCATGTTAATGTGTAAACCGTACCCTTTAGTAGTATTTATTGACTTAAATATTACCCTGAAAGGTTAAGATTTAATTTTTAGGTTGGAAGACTGGCTTATAAGGTAAATGTACACATTGTATAATATTAGACTATGGGGGCTGAAAACCATGTGTACCTTTTCTTGACTGTTGACATTAGAACATCATACCTTTGAATAGATCAAACCATCTGGTTCCTAAAGAGACTTCAACATTATTCTTATAAAACCTCATCAAACATTTCCTTGATTTTATACTTGAAAATATAGATTATAAAGGCTTAATTTAATAAAACATGTTTAAAAATCACCAATGGTATTTTCAAAAGTGTTCATAATTTAACCATGAAAATTATCATTACTACCATCTCATTGTCAGACGCCATTCATGTTTTATCACTTATCTCAATGATGTCCTTTATAGCACAAGATCTAGTTCAGAATCACATTACATTTAGTTGATATGTTTCTTTAGGATCCTTCAGTCTGAGGTTGCTTCTTCACTTTTCCTTTACTTTAAAAATTGCAGACCATTTATTTAGTAGGATAAACTTGAATTTGGATTTTCTGTTTTTTTTTCTCATGAATAGATTCAGGTAATGTATCCTAAGCAGGAATTTCACAAAACTGATTCTGTGTTCTTTTCATTGCATTCTGCCATGTGATGTGTGATTTCAGGTTGTCCTTTTACTAGTGATGTTCACTGATCACTTGGTTAAGGTAGTGACTGTTAGGTTTTCTGTATTTGTTTCCCATTGTGTAATAAACTTAGTGGTTTAAAACAGCACAAATTTATTCTCTTAAAATTCTGGAGGCCAGAAGTCCAAAATCAGTTTCTTTGGGCTAAAGTCATAGTGTTGCTAGGACTGGTTCATTCTGGAGGCTCTAGGGTAGAATCTGTTTTCTTACTTTTTCCAGCTTCTAGATATAGCTTGTATTCCTTATCTTGTGGCCCCTCCCTCATCTTCAAAAAGTACATCATTCCAACCTCTGCTTCCGTTGTCGTATCACTGTCTCTGTCTTTACCCTTCTGCCTCTCTCTTATAAGTACCCCTGTGATTATATTGGTTCTACTAGGATAATTGCCCCCTTTCAGGATCCTTAATTTGGTTATATCTATAAAGTCTCTTTTGCCATTTAAGATAATATGTTTACTGGTTGCAGGTATTAGATTGTGGACATCTTGGGACAGCTATTCAGCCTATCCCACAGTAAAGTCATTGTTTTCCCCTTTATAATAAATATTTTGTGGGAAGATATTTGGATCCCTCGTTCCTGTTAGTGGAAAATAGTATTTATTTATTTATTTTTTTGAGACAGAGTCTCACTCTGTTGCCCAGGCTAGAGTGCCACGGCGTCAGCCTAGCTCACAGCAACCTCAAACTCCTGGGCTCAAGCAATCCTTCTGCCTCAGCCTCCCAAGTAGCTGGGACTACAGGCATGCGCCACCATGCCCGGCTAATTTTTTCTATATATTTTAGTTGGCCAATTAATTTCTTTCTA
>CAUYRT010024739.1:0-14026 GCA_963574885.1 Lepilemur ruficaudatus
ATCCTTCTGCCTCAGCCTCCCGAGTAGCTGGGACTACAGGCATGTGCTACCATGCCCGGCTCATTTTTTCTATATATATCTTTAGTTGGCCAATTAATTTCTTTCTTTCTATTTATAGTAGAGACGGGGTCTCACTCTTGCTCAGGCTAGTTTCGAACTCCTGACCTCGAGTGATCCGCCCGCCTCGGCCTCCCAGAGTGCTAGAATTACAGGCGTGAGCCACCGTGCCCGGCCTCTAAGACTTCTTGCTCATAATTAAAAGTACTGTGTTCATTTTTGCTGGGAAATAAAAATCTACTGGACTCATTCCTCTTTCAAAATAGATACCAGTCTGGATAAATATACATATACAGATGATAATACTAATGAATAAAAATAATTCTGCTTTGAAATATTTAGTGCTCACATAATTAACTCATGTATTACTTTAAAAGATAAAGTAATTCTATCACAGAATGTTTTACTGATTCATTAGGTAAGTAATGAAGGTAATCATCAGGTAATCTAGAAGAGTCTCTTAAATGGCATACATACTTCATTCCTAACTACCAGATAAATGAAACCTGCTATATACCACATTTTATTGCTCAAACTAAGAATTTCTCTTGTCATGGGAAATGTATTAACCAAATGAAATTTTTCGCTCATATAGAGGGATTTGAACAATATATTACCTTATCAGTGATGGTCGCTATGTATCTCATACATTCAGAATCTGATGGAAACTGATTGACTTCTTTGACTAAGTAGCGCACCACCTTCACATGACCCTAAAAAATAGATACCAATGTCAGATTGAAAACAGGCCCTTCAGGATTCAGTACATCTGTACAGTCTGTCTGAACTGTAACAGCAGTTACCATTAGTGCCACAAAGTGAAAATTTAATTGCGTGTTTGCAGTGAAAGAGACAGGCTTTGGCTCTAATGAGTTAAATCTACACTGTTCATTCTCATCATCATTTTGTTCATTCTGTACAAAAAAGTACAGAATACTTTGGATTCTAAGATTCTAAACAGCTCTGAATAAAAAAAACAGTAATTCAAAAATCAGTACAAAGAAAAGGAGTGAGAGGTAAGTCTGAAGGGGGAAAAAACCCTCATCTTTTTTCTTGCTAACTCCCTAGACATGAGTGTCCAGTTTCAACTCTGGGTATTAAAAGCGCAGAAATAGCAATTTTGTTCTTTCATTCAGATAAAAAACAAACACACAGCACTGTCCTAGGTAGTGTGAAATAAAGGAAATACACATTCATGAAGAGTGAGCTATGATCGATTATATTATTTGCCATAACACAGTCCAGTACCTCAGTAAAGTTCAAAATCTTCAGACTAGCATTCAAGAGTTGCTCCCACTCTCTCCAGTAACACTACTGCTCTATGACACGGCACCTGTAAGTTAGTCGGTCTGGACAAATAGCTGTTAAACTTTAGTACTATGTCCTCTCTCTCTCCTTTTTTGACTGCATCTTTTTAAACTTTCCTTAAAAGAACAGCTATCCTTTAATGAATAGTTCAAACACCATTCGCATCAATGATCTCTCCAGCACTTTACAGTCTTTATTTACACGGGAGAAGTCACACAGTTACTTGTCTTTAAGTATGGATCTTACTTCCCTGATTAAAATACATTTCTTAAAAGACATGGGGCTGCTGCACTCTATATAATCCAGTCATCATAGCATATATGGTAGGTTCTAAAAAAACAGTGGAATGAATATGAAGTATAAAAGTATAAATGTGTATTTGGAAAGGTAAGATACATGCATGTTAAATATGACAGTAATAACTAATCATAGAGTAATAACAGACTAACAATACATAAAAATACGTATCTGTCCAAATGAGTGATGAAGACAGTAAAGGAATACAGAACTTGTACAACCTCTGGGAGATAAGAGATCTCAATGTGTGTTCGTATAAGATGAGAAGAATTTGTGCAGACGGAGAGAGATAAATTATATCTGAAGACTGAGTAACTGGAAAAATGAGGCAAGACAAAGGCATTCTGTGAGACGAGGACAAAGGTGATGTGAGAAATAGAAACAAGGGAAGACTAAGCAAGGAGAAAATAACTCTTCACATTAGGGTTGATTTATAATGGGAGATGAGTTCTCAACGCACTAAATTATGGTGGCTCTGAATACTAAACTAAGACCAGATTTCAAACGATTTTAGAGACTGGGGAGAAAAAAAAGGTTCCCAATGAGGACACTAATATAGTGGAGTGGTTAGAAAGGTTAACTTGATGATGACAGCCTGGCTTGCTTAGAGAAGTAGCAGACAGCCAGAGGGAAAGAACAAGTTTGACTGCTGAGAAACAAAAATGTAGTCAGTATCTAGGGAAGAGGTAGAATAAAGAACAGGAGTCAGAAGGACTAAGAAAAAGGAAGAGACAGTGTACTGCAATTTATACATTAAAATTTTTCAACATTTCAGAATTTACAGTGGATTTTACTTACATATTTCCAAATGACAGAACTCAAAATTATAACCCCTGAAACAGTAACCTGATTTTACCAATAAGAAACTAAAACTGCATTTAAGAAACCAATGAAGTATTATCAACCAAACCATCAAATTACTTACAGCACTGTGCTATGTACTGAAAGAAAGTTTCTTTTGCTTTCACAAAATTTGTATTTCTACTTCTCGATGTAGTACACTTGATTTTCAGGAGCTTAAAATACTGGCAGCTAGGTTTTCATTATTTACTTCCTTCATTCCTAGTATTTAAAATCAACTATTAAAATAAAGCAATTTTAAGTTATATTTTTCTCCAGTTAATAGAAAAAAATACTCATCTACCAACAAATATTGAGAATAACAACTACCTATAATTAGTTATGCTTAATTGTACTTATATTTTCTGAAAGATTGAGACTGTAACTAGATTTTAAAAATACTATGTAGAACAGCTTTTTTTTTTGAGACAGAGTCTCACTCTGTTGCCTGAGCTAGAGTGCCATGGCGTCAGCCTAGCTCATAGCAACTTCAAACTCCTAGGTTCAAGCGATCCTCCTGCCTCAGCCTCCCGAGTAGCTGGGACGACAGGCATGTGCCACCATGCCCAGCTAATTTTTTCTATTTTTAGTTGTCCATCTAATTTCTTTCTATTTTTAGTAGAGACGGGGTCTCGCTCTTGCTCAGGCTGGTCTCGAACTACTGACCTTGAGCGATCTTTCTGCTTCGGCCTCCCAAAGTGCTAGGATTACAGGCACGAGCCACCACGCCCAGCCTAGAACAGCTTTTGAAGTTTACTTAACTCTGATTCCAATATGGTTAATAATAACGGCTTATCTGCAATACCTGTAATCTATCTACCTTCAGTGTTGCCAGGCTAATCACTTGCATGTTCTATGACTGCTTTCATCACAGCTGCTAAATCACAAAATAAGAGTCGTCAGTAATCACGAAACCACATACTTCCTAATGTAAGTGGAAAACATCCACACAAATGAGGAGGAAAGACTTGTACCTTTCTAAATGCTGCCATAAGAGGAGTTATCTTGCGGTTATCTGCTGCATCAACATCCGCACCTGCTTGCACCAGTAACTGAACCACATCGAGGTGTCCACCATTTGCTGCTAGCCACAACGGAGTGTTCCCTTTCTTGTTACGTACATCAATATGAGCACCCCTAAAAGTGAATGACACAGTCAGCACTGTCTTAAATAAAATGAAATAATATGGGTAAGAAAAATCAACTATTATCATGTGAAAATATTCTGTGAAGATAAAAATTGTTTTTAATATTTGAGGACTAAAATGTCTTTCTCTCAGAATTATACTATACAAACAGTCTCCTATGAGGCAATTGTATTTGTTTCAGATTATTTATGGTGGTGTACAGGTTGCGCATCCCTAATCCAAAATCCAAAATCTGAAATGCTCCAGTAAGCTTTCCCTTTGAGCGTCACGTCAGTGCTCAAAACATTTGGGATATGGGAGCTTTTTGGATTAGGGATGCTCAGTCTGTATTTGAAGTACATAGCTTCAGAAAAAGATGAATCTAAGAATAACACGCAGGTTTAGCACTCGGCAGGCATCATGGTGGGAGAGAAGATTCTAGGTGGATAGCAGTCAATTGCAGTCACTACCAAACACTACTGCTTAGGGTGCCACACAAAGGTCTTCACGACTAAAGGAAATCCAGTTAAGCAGACAAGCATCTTGGGAAGACTGGCAGGTAACTTCCAAGTAACAAAGTAGAAACTATCCTGTATCCTGTCTGATACCTTGAACATCATCCAAAAGCCTTAACTACTGCAAAGAACAAGAAAATCAACAACGAAGTCTTAGATCGCTGCCAGACTTCCAGGGCGTGGACTAATACTCTTTGTAAAACTCAAATTGTATGAGAGACGTGAGTATGGGTGACAACAGCTAGATGTTCAAATCGCTAACTGTTGTGGGACTTTAAAAGTGTACACACAAAATAAAGGAAGAAAACTATTTTTAGGATGCACTGAAACAAACTGGACAACATGGCATGTAGTTCTGGATGGTTGGGAAACAACAAGCAGGTTTGGGGAAAAAAGACTTGTAGGAGGAGAGGTAACCATGTCTGATTTGTTCGTTTTTATTTTTTAAAGAGACTGAGTCTCCCTCTGTCACCCCGGACCAATCAGAGCTCACTGTAACTGCTCACTGTAACCTAAAAGTCTGGGGCTCAGGTGATCCTCCTGCCTCAGCCTCCCAAGTAGCTGAGACTATAAGCACACACACCATGCCTTTTATTTTTTTTTTTGGTAGAGATAGGGTTTTGTTATGTTTCCCAGACTGGTCTCAAGCTCCTGGGCTCAAGCAATCCTCCACCTTGGCCTCCCAAAGTGCTGGTATTACAGGTGTGAGCCACTGCACTTGGCCCACATTTAATTTTTTAATAGTACAATTGCCCAGAGAGAATGGTAATCACTAGTAACACTTGTGTTCATATATGAACAGTATAGTAATAGCATACCTGCCAATAAGAAGCTCACAGAATTTATAATGCCCTTTATCTGCTGCTATGGTTAAAGCTGTATCTCTCGAGGAGGGAACTGGAGGGGCATTAACATCAGCACCTTTATCCAAAAGAACTCGGCCCACCTCTGCATATCCACCAGAGGCAGCTTCCATTAGTGGTGTAAGGCCAGTCTAGGTTTAACGGAAAATAAAAAAAAAAACAACACATAAGAGACTGGAAAGAGCTAAAATGTTAAAGAATAACAATCTGACAAGATTGGAAGGATGGGCTCCACTTGTACTCGCCATCAAATTGGTACTGACTGATTAACACTACAGTGCTCAAATGGTGGTGGTGTCCACCAGGGATTCGGGGGTTGGGGGTAGAACCACATCTGAGGGATGCAGTGAGCACTGTGGAGGGGAGGGGCATTCTTCTAACCCTTGCTAGGGAGAGGCAAAGATACAAAATGTGACCAAAAAAAACCAAAAAACAAAAAATTTTGTTTTCCTGGATACTTCACACTGATGGAGTAATACTGTATGTACTGTTTTGTGAACAGATTCTTTCACTTAGCATAACGTTTCTGAGGTTCATCCATGTTGTTGCAATGTATGACTATCCCATTCCTTCTGATTGTTGAATAGTACTCCACTGTGTGTATATAAATACAAATAAATATATATATATATATATATATAAAAAGAATAACAATCTGAGGAAGCATTATGGTACAGTTGTTAAACAACATAACTGAATTTCATCATTGACACTTGTTAGCCTCTTTGAGTTAGTCTGATCTATTAAAGAAAATAATTCTACCTGATCTCAACGGTATTCTAAAAAAAAGAGTTATATAAGATGCAAGCACTTGGCATATAAGTGACACTCAATAAATGTTCCCCCGCCTTCCCTTTCAAATAGTAAATCTTTTTCAGCGGATAACCCTAATGGCATTATTGCCTATAAAAACGTATTGCTGAGGTATTTTCAAGAGTTAATACTTGAGTGAGTTAGGCAGAATTATTTCTGACTGAATATGTAGGTAGGAGATAAATGTTACCAGAAAATACCGTAATTATAATTAGCATGTTGCTTCTATACACCTTAAATATCAAAGCAATAAATCCATGTGTGAATCTCAGATATTTTCTTACCTTAGCTCTGTGTTCAACATTTGCTTTTCTATCAAGCAGAAGACTAACCACTTCAGTTCTTCCTTGGAAGCAGGCTAAGGTAAGGGCAGTGTTCCGATTGGTTTCTATTTGGGCATTTATGTCAGAGCCCATGTCTAACAGGAGCTTAACGGCAGCTGTATGCCCATTCATAGCTGCTAACATCAGAGGAGAAATGCCCAATTTGCTACCAGTTCTGGGGTGCAGATATGGGGAGAACAAAAGCAAAAACATACATTTTAAATGACCCAGAAAAATTAGATGATGATATAGAATCCTAATGTAAGAGTCTTTATTTTGCAGGGTTGTATTTTCTTGCTTAATAAAAATGCCTAAGAAAGATGTGTTTACATTTAATAGTAAGGAATACAGTAATCTCAAAAATCTCTAACACATTGGATACTAAATGTATAATGAATGAATTTACTAAATATGGTATTACAAAAAGGTGTTCTACAAATAACTATAATAACGTAACACTCTTACTTACACTCTTAAAGCCCTCATAGAGAGAAAAAAAAAAACTTGCCTAGAATTAATCTCAGCTCCTGCATTTAGTAATATTTTGATGATGTTCACATAGCCACCAGAAGCAGCCAGGCTTAAAGGTGTGTAATCAGAAACATTCCTGTGCTCTTTATTTGCCCCTCGAGCTAACAATAGCTCCACCACCTGGAAAGAAAAAAGGAAAAACATATGTTTTCTTCTTATGGTGAGATAAGTTTTCAAGGTGTTTATTTCAGATTTCTCTTTTTTGCTGGTATATCATAATAAAAAAGAAGGGGAAAGTTCTTTCATCCTCTGCACAAAACCAGCCTCAAATGATAGCAGGAGGTCTTAGGAGCTAACAAAGAGAGAGCTTCTCAAATAAAAACCATTTAGATACTATTGAAATGGTGCAATATGTTCATGAAAGATCTGGACTACAAATGTTATGATATACTGCTTTGGATATTAGTATTTCTGTATTATTTTACCACATGGTGATAAAATAGAATATGGGACAAGATTTTTTCATTTGTATGTGTGAATGTATTTAAAACATTTTTAAAACTTTTAATTAGTAACTAAATATTTTTTTAAATCTTGCAATAAAAGATTCTTTGTTTTCCCAACATTATAGAGATTTTCAAATATACAAAAAAGTTGAAGACACATTACATATATTCACTATCTAGAGTCTATCATTAATATCATACTTTACTATACGTGTAGTATAGGTTCCACCTATTCTAATTTCTGCGTGTACAGATTTATAACAAATAGCCAGATCTATTCCTCCAGTGCTTACATTATTTACACTCCCTTCAACAGTACATGACTACTGGTTGTGCTACATCCTTGGCAACATTTATTATGGCCAGTCTTTGACTAGCTATTCTAGTGTGCAGTGCTATACCAGTGGGTCCTAATTGTATTTCCCTGATAGCTAAAAATATTTAGCACCCATTTAAATGCTTATTAGCCATTCACAGTTCTTTGCCCACTATGCCATTTAATGCATAAACAACCCTTTCCCATAGGCACTAGTATTTTCATCTTCATTTTACAAATAACATATAGGGAAGTCAAGACCGGCTCAAGACCATAGACAGCTCTTAAGCAGTGCTTTACCTTACTTGTCAGCTAAAACTTTACTTGTTTGAATAAAACTATGTCCAATTTTAGATACTACTTTCTGTCCATCACTTTTTTGCTTTCAGAACCAGTAAGCCTAGATGGATCACATGACAAGTTTATAAAAACAAGACAAAAAATGCCATTAGGCTATTTTATCTTATAAACAAAGTAGAAATCTCTAATCAAATTTCTCAAGCTTTCTCAATTCCATTATGTAAAGATAAGTGACCTCAGTTATCTCTCAAAGGATTGGTTTGTTCCCAAAAGGTAATAGACATTCAATATAAAAAAAATTGTGATTTTATAGTAAAATGACTTTCCAATGTTTTATTAATTACTTCAAAATACTTACCTTTTCTAATGACACCAAATTAAAGCAACGGAGTGTTTCTAGGCAAAGTTATTACTTATACAATGATTGTTAAAATCTCATTTGTTATATTTTATTAAAAACATAAAAATTATGGTGTCCTATGGGCTTTAATATCATTTTCAAGTAAACGAACGCAACTGATTTCTTCTTGATTCAACATCGAAAAATTTGTTATTATATAAAGTATTATTTCAAACAACATAAAAATTTCAATTAAGGGAAAATTTTGATTTTAATTAAATTATTTATTTTTTTCTTTTTTTCCCCCCAACATGTACTTTGACTAAGAAAATTTTAATTTTCGGGATTGACGGGGATCTTTATTTTTCAAGGTAACAGAAGTGATCTGTCAAATTAAGTAGTTTGTTTTTCACTGTCGTATTTAATATTTGGTTTATAATCCTCTTAACACACCCATTGCCTCCACTGTGGATTACAGAAGAAAAAAAAATCACACAATGAGAAGTAACAACACAGTAGGGACAAGTCCTTTGTTGTCTCTTGTCCAGAACATCTCTGGTGGCAAGTGCATCTAATGTAATATCTACTTCAAATATAAAGGGGCAAAAGCTATAAAAGAACACATGCCCATGTTATTACCAGGTTCCGATTTTTCCCATCTACAAGATAAAGGATCACCAACCTCTGTCTTCCTGTACTTGTACCATTTTATTATTAGAATTCCTGTTTGTTTGTATAGAATGATGCCATCTCTTGAAGTTTTTTATTTACTACTTTATTTAAAAAATCCTAGCGGGTTTAACTGATTAGAGTTCAGTATAAGTTGGTGTGCTACAGAACTGA
The DNA here is from genome assembly GCA_963574885.1 of Lepilemur ruficaudatus. Lineage (NCBI taxonomy): Eukaryota > Metazoa > Chordata > Mammalia > Primates > Lepilemuridae > Lepilemur > Lepilemur ruficaudatus. The sequence continues at coordinate 8,920 of CAUYRT010024739.1, forward strand.
CAAGGAGGCTGGAAAGCTAATTTAAGATGCTCAAATAGAAGGTAATAATCCACCAGTCTGCTGGTCAGAGTGTCTTCACATATAGTAACACTTCAGGAGGAATACTGACATAAGGGTATGACCGCCAGGACAGTAAAGGGTTTGGAAAACAAATTCTCAAGCTAACAATGAAATAGGACTAGTTTCACAGAGAATAGGTGATCTGGGGAATACAGACTCATGTACCTAAAGATAGACGAGGGCATAAACCTGTTTCCATTTGTTCAAGGAACAGAACTAGGAACAGTGGGAAACATGGGGAAGGCACACTTTAGGCTTGATAAACAGGATTACTTTATAAAAGAAAAAGAAAGTAAAGAAAAAGAAGACCTTCAGCTGAGCAGGAAACTGATCTGGATGACGTAGAGTGCTTTCTAAACCTAAGACTCAGTGACTCTCTGATTGAGAAGCTGTGAATCTATGGAGACAGCCCAACTGGCTTACTAAACTTTATATCCCCTGCACACAGGATTGGATTTGAAAAAAATTAGATTATCCAGTTAATTATTAAATGCCAGAAGACATACAAGTGAATGCAGAACTGTATTTTTTTGGACCCACCTCATCTACGTCAGTTGTTCTAACTTCCTTAAAAAACCAAAAGGTCACATAACCTTATCTTATCTGAGAACCTTTCCTCCAGAGAGTTGAAAAATGGTGGGGAAAATCAAAAGCAAGAAGAGTTCTCAGACTAAATAAAAATGGAATATTCTTAATTCCCTACCAATCTTACAGAGAACAACAGAGACTGGGCTTAAGTACTTTTTATGCCACGTACTCTAGGGCAGGAAAAGATGAGTAAATATAGGCCTTGTACGTAAGAAATTTGGAATGCCTTAGTCTTTCCTTAACCCTAAATGAACTTAGACCAAAAGAAAAACTTGATTTAGAACACACGAGCATTCCTATGGCAATACGACTTTTAGATGAGCAGGATCCTAAATGTGTGATTTTTCTGGCAAGATAGCTTATGCTAACAATCATACTTGTCTTTTTGCTAGCAGGTGATAGTTTCAGTTACTGTGATAAATATCAGTATCAAACCACTGTTCTGATACAAAGAGAGGAAAAAAATTACACTAAGAGGAAACGTTACCTCCTGTCTTCCCCCAGAACAAGCCAAGGACAGTGGAGTGTCCTTAGTTCTTTCTGACTGGGCCTCGATGTCTGCACCATTGTCCAGCAGTATTTCCACAACACCAACATGACCGGCTGTGGCAGCCAAGATGAGTGGAGTGAAACCTGAAGAAAAACAACGCTCTTCTTACTACATGCTAAGCAAACGAATGATACTGTTTTCCAATACAGTTAAGCATTAAAATAGGGCTAAGAAGTAATACGTCTAAATACTTAAATTTTCACCAATACTCCAAAAAGTAAAACAAAACGGGCACTACCTTTCTTGTCTCGGTGCTCAATACTAGCTCCTCTCTCCAGCAGTGTTTGTACCAGTTCCTCATGGCCACCAGCACAGGCAAGCGTGAGTGCCGTGTCATGGTTACTTTCAGTCTATAAAAAATTAATTTTTTGATAAGCTTATTAAGTAATTTTAAAACGTTAACATCAAATACATAATACGCTCATATACCAAATACACAGATACCTATGCACCATTCTACAATATCAGGTACTTGAATAGCAAAGTTTACTTTTTTCCCCATTAGTGGTCAACCTGTGATTTTTTATTTTTAAAGTCTACAAATAATATTTGAACTTTATGGGTGATTGTTAAAGCAAACACCAAGAAAAAAAAGTATGATTTTCAACTTTGCTGTTGAACTATGCTGTTTTCAACTATGCTGTTTTTAAATACATGATTAAAAGAAATACCGTGGACTGATGTTTGCTTCTGGCTGTTAATGGAGTAACACAGACCAGATTTATTTTCCTATCTCAAGTAACTTAAAAAAAAAAAGAAAGAAAGAAAAGAAACTCTCTGAAATGATGGCATTTATAGACAGGCAGTACAGGACAGTGATCCCCGAGGACATAAATGATTAACCCAACTTACTGCCTGGAGAGTTCCCAGGCTGCAGTTAAAGTAGCCGCTACCCAGACAGCCTGGCTGTCTTCCCAATTTGAGAAGACAAGAGTTGAGAGGTCAAGGTGCTAGAATTCACGGAGCAGATTACTGAAGAGGAGAGCACTGTGGAGAAAGAGTACTCTAGAGATCCGCCAAGGGTTCCCCTCAAATCCTCGGCTGAGTTCTAATGAGCCCATGAGCATCAGAGAACTACTGGATGTCAGGGAAAATGCTGAACACCACCACCCAGAGGTCATACAGGGCCAGGAACAGTTTGGTTCCCACCAGTCAGAGTGGAAAGACCTCAGAACGTACAGGGTATCAAGTAGAATCCTCAGCTGTGGGACCAAATCAGCTGTTCGGGACCCACATAACAAACTGAGAAGCAAGCTTTGAAATGAAAAAAGTGTTTCCGAGTAACTCAGCTGTATTTGAGAACAAAGCACCAAAATACTTAAAGGAACAAAAAATGACCAAAATATACTGTGTATTTTGAAAGACAAAGACTATTATAACGAGACATGACTATCTTCTGACTTCCGCTAATGACAGTGACCAATACTAGATTTGCCAGTGGTCACACTCTATCATAGCCTAAATGCTAATGTAGTGAATTATCTAACTAATTCCTCATACTTTCAGTACTCTAAATTTGTGTTGTCCAAAAATGTAACTACTAGCAACATGTGACTATTAGCACTTGAAATACAGCTACCGTGACTAAGGAACTGAATTTTAAATTTTATTTGATTATAATTAATTTAATAATTGATATATCCAACTACTGGAAAACTTTTAAGATGTCTGAAACAACTTGAGTAAGTGAATCCACTTTTTCGAGTGTACGTTTAATCAAATCTAAATAGAAATCAAGTATTTCCAATGGAGTCCTTGTTGAAATACACTTTAAGCAGGGTGACAAACCTGGGACTGAGAAGGTTTCTGGGATGAGGGATTTTTGGTACAAAAACCAGGGAAGTCCCAGGAAAACAAAAACGGTTTCATCATTCTCGCTATAAATATAACATGCACACCAAATTTTGAAGACTTTTAGTATGAAATAAAAATGTAAAATAGTTTGGTAATTTTTTATACAGATTACATGTTGAAACAATATAATGGATATACTAAGTTAAATAAAATATGTACTTAAAATTTATTTCATCTGTTTCTTTTCACTTTTTTAAAATGCGGCTGGAGAATTTAAAATTACAAACGTGTTTCACATTGTTTTTCTATTGGGCAGCACTGCTCCGAGTGTAATATAGGAGACTATAAGTTCCTGGGAGGTAATGAACATGTCTTATTCATGTTTGCATTCTCCAACTATAAATGATGCTTTTCCCAGGAAAAGACAAATAATAGCTAAGCAGAATGAATGACTACAGCTGTAAAGGGTCACAGATCCAAAGACTATTACTAATAAACAAAGGGTTATACATATAAAATATGTACCTATTGAGTTTATTGTATTTACATATATTTGTACAAGGTACATAATAAACATGGAAGGAAAGACAAGTTCTCCCAGAATGTAAATAACTCTAAAAACCGAACTCCATTATAAAAAATAAAAACCAAAGGTGAAAGGCAAAATCGATAAGGAGTCAAGAAATAAGAAAAGGCCTACTAGTCAGGCAAAAGCTGCTCTGCAGAGAGCAGAGATCAGGGTTGGTCACGAGGCAGAGATGCACCAACGACAGCAACGGAGAAGGACATGAGACTCAAATGAGTGACAGCCCCGACTGCGTTACAGAACTTGACCTTCGTTTCGGATTTACAAAGAAGGAATCACTGTATCTGATTTCAGAGAAAAGAAGACAGAAGGCTCAAGGAACTAACTTTCCGATGGCCACACAGACTCATCAGTGGTAGAGGTGGGCTTACGAAAACCAAGAGGATCTCCTTGATAACGAAGTCCTGTTCTCCCCACTACATCCCAGAGCGGCCCTCAAGCACGGCCGACGGAGATGAACGTCATGCATGTTAAATGTATCTGTCTTACGTCCCCTGTATGTTGGTGCATGTGCATTCAGCATGAGAGTCAACTACATGAGGACGTTTATGAGGTTTCTAAAATTCTCCCAAGGCTTAAAGAGTAATTTAGGAAAGCTGTGCCAATCCTAAATAGAGAATGAAGAGACATAAACAAAATCTGAAAAAGATAAGCACAGAACATTTTAGTGGATCAGTAAAAGATGTTTATGTCCCATATTATAAAACATAAATTCAACTGACATTTATTAAGCACTTTTTATATTCAAAGCACTCTGCTGAGTACTCTAGGGTTGACAAAGATAATGTAGGCCATGTGACTACTATACAGCGCAAAATTTAGGTTCAAGCTCTGAGGGAAGTACAAATGATGAGTGCGCCTAAGACTTCAAGAAAAAAATAATCAAAGCTGAGAAAGAAGAGCTAGTTAAAGTCCTCGGGGAACCAAAGTTAAGAGTGGGTCTCTCCATCGTGTTTCTGCATTAAAAAGAAACTAAACCAACTAATATTTTACGACAATCCTTTAAGACAATAATGAAAGGATTTAAAGTGTCTGAAATAAGGCTTCCATCCCCGAAATACACACCTACACCATCCCAAAATGGTAAGAAATATTACCTCGCTTTGTAATACACGAGAAACAAATTAATTGAAATACAAGTTTGGGTTAATATTAATAAAGACTGACAAGGTACAGAAAAAAACAGGTGTTTTGAATACTGCTGATCAAGAATTATCAACAACAATACCACTGATTTTCTGAAAGGAAAAATACCAATTAATGGAAGGATCTCCTTTGACTCAAATTATATTGCACAAAGTTATGTCATGTTGGTCAAGAAGTCATACTCCTCGTCATACGTCTAAGGAAAGTCTCAAACCTAAAGGGAGACAGATGCCCAGACCTCCATTAAGAGTTTGTCCATGCCGGGCGCGGTGGCTCAGGCCTGTAATCCTAGCACTCTGGGAGGCCGAGGCGGGTGGATAGCTCAAGGTCAGGAGTTCGAGACCAGCCTGAGCAAGAGCGAGACCCCGTCTCTACTATAAATA
>CAUYRT010024740.1:0-42424 GCA_963574885.1 Lepilemur ruficaudatus
GGAGGACGCCCCCTGAGCCGGCCACAGCAGCTGGAGTCCCTCCCACCGTCCCCGTGCAACCCCGCAGCTGGTCGCCCCCTGCTCTCTCCCAGAGTCGGACCCCAGCCCCGCTGCCTCCTCAGAGTCCCCCTGCACCGGACCCCCCACTCCCGCGCCCCTCCCCCTAAAACCCCGAGCCTCTCGCTCGCCCCTCCCCCCGCAACCCTGCACCCCCCCCTCCCCGCGCTGCGGACCGCGACCCCTCTCGCGCCCACCGCCTCCCCGGGGCCCACGGCCACTTCGGGGTCCCGCCTGAGCAAAGCGGCCGCCTGCTCACTTTCTCTGACTCTGCGCACGCTGCGTGGCCCGCGGGGACAGGAGCCAGCTGCCTCGGAAGCCGCCCCCAAGCTCTGCGGCAGGGGGTGCAAGGACGGGCCTCTGCTGCTGTGTGCTGCGCAGTCGGGGGTCTGGGGGACTGTGTGCTGAGGCCTCGTGGGCTTCCTGCTTCCCCAGAAGCCAGGGTAGATGAGGGAGAAAGATCTAGGAGTCTCCGTGGGAGACAAATGGCTAGACTGGGGGGGGGGGTCATCATCAGTGTCGCCGTGGCAACGGGACCTGCGTCGTCGTCATCGTTGTAAGGGCTGGATGTGGGGAGGCCTGGAGCCTCCAGGAGCAACAGGCATACCCATTGGCCTTCCAGCAACAGAATGGCCTCCATCCAGTAATTGGGCAAACTGGTGGGGCTGGGACTGAAAGTCAGGGGTAGGGGAAGCTGAAACCAGGTCCCCAGTGCTGCTCTGTGCGCACAGCCTTCCCGCATCACGCCTGGAATCCCCACGACAGACACAGGCTGGCTGTGTTCCTCTGCGCAGCTCCTGACGCCGTGAAGCCATTGCTGGGAACGCGTGTGGGCTTTGAGTCACACGAATGCAGGTCACCTAACAGCTGAGTGGCCTGTGCATGTCGCTAACAAGCATGCCCTCATCTGTAAGTCGGCAATAAAATTCTTTTTGTATATTGCTGGATAGGATTTGCTAATAAAAATTTTTGCTCCACTGTTCATGAGGGATATTTTTCTGTAATTTTCTTCATTTATATCATCGTTTTATCAGGATTTAGCACTAGGTTTGTGCTGGCCTCATAAAATGAATTGGGAATTGTTCCCTCCTCCTCTATCTTCTGAAAGTGTTGTGTAAAATGGAACGTTTTTGTTCCTTAAGTATTTTCTGGAGTTCACCCATGACATCATCTGGGCCTGGGTTGTTTTGACTTGTTTTGTTTGATCCACTAATTTTGATAAGTTTTATTTTATTACTATTCTATCTGAAATATTTTCTAAGTTCTTTTGTGACTTCTTCTTTGATCTATAGGTTTTTTAGAAGTGTAATTTTGAATTTCCAAATATTTGGAGATATATTCTTGTTAATTTCTGATGCAATTCTACTGTGTACTCAGAAATTACCATTTAATATTTCAGTCCTTTTACATACACGGAAACTTGGTTTATGGCCCAGCACTTGCTCTATGTAGGTGAATGCACACTGTGCCCTTGTAACAAATCTATATTCTGCAGTTGTTGAGTAAGGTATTTTATAAAAATCAATGAAGTAAAAATGGTTGATGATGTCATATGGATCTTATATATTTACTGATTTCTTATGTAGTTGCTGTATCAATTGCTGAGACACAAATGTTAAAACCTCCAACTATAACTGTGGAAATGTCTGTCTCTCCCTTTATTCTGTCAATATTCATTTCCTATATTTGGAAGCTCTGTTATTGAGTGCAAACGTATTTATGCATTCTATGTGTTCCTGATTAATTGGCCCTTATGTAATTATTACCTTTTATCTAAAGTGCTACTCTTTGTCTTTAACTCTACTTTGTCTGCTAGTAACATATCCATCCCCACTTTCCTACGCTTACTCTTTGCATGGTATATCATTTTGCATCCTCTTACTGTCAACCCATCTGTGTCTCTATATTTACATTGCATCCCTTGCAGACAGCCAAAGCCTTGCCCTTTTACCCATTCTGACAATCTCAGCCTTTTAATTAGAGTGTTCAGCCCATTTATGTTGAATGTAATGTTTGATAAGGTTGGATTTAGATCTATCATCATACTATCTGTCCCATTTGACTTTGTTCACATGTTCCCCCTTTCCTGCCTGGATTAATCAAATGTTTTTTAGTATTCAATTTAAATTATGTTATCTTTTTAGCTATACCTCTTTGGATTGATTCTTAGAGGTTGCTCCAGAGATTACAATATGTATCTTTAACTTTTCACAGTCTAATTAAAGTTAATATTATACACAAATGCAAGAAAATTTCCACTATATAGATTCATTTCCCTTCCATCACATCCTTTATGCTACAGTTGCTAAACCCTACAATATACTACTAAAAATTTTACTTCAAAAAGTCACAGTATTATAAAGAAATTAAGAGCAAATAACTGTTCATTAATATTTACCCGCACATTTACCATTTCTGGTGTTCTTCATTTCTACCCAAAGATCCAAGCTTGGCTCTACTATCATTCTTGTGCACACTGAAAGACTTCCTTCGGCATTTCTTTTAGTGCAGATCTGTTGATGAATTCTCTTAGCTTTCATGTATCTCAAAATGCACTTATTTCATCTTCATTCTTGAAGGATATTTTCCCTAGATATAGAGTTCTGGATTGAAAGTTTGTTTTTCTTTTTCTTTCAGCACTTTAAAGATACTGCTCCGCTCTCTCCTGCCTTCCATTGCTTCTGGTGAGAATGCAATGGGAATTCTTGTTAACATGCTCCTATATATAGTGTTTCACTTTGCTCCAATTGCTCTCAAGATTTTTCTTATCATCCTTTCTTTTCAGTAGTTTGACCGCAATGTGCCTGCATCTTGTTTTCCTTTCTATTTATCCTCCTTGAAGTTCACAGAGCTTCATTAACTCTGCAAATTATATATTTCCCCAAATTTTGGAGCTTTTCAGCCATTATTTCTTCAAATAGTTTTCTTTCCCCATTTTCTCGATCCTGTCCTGCACGTGAAATACACGTTTGACCTTTTTATATTGTTCCACAGGCCACTGAGTCTCTGTTCTGTTTACTGTTTTTCCTCTTGGTTTGTCAGAATGGATCATTTCTATTGCTCTGTCTTCAAGTTCATGACTCTTCTGTCATTGGAAATCTCTTATTAAGAATATCCAGTGGATTTTTCACTTTAGATATTCTGTTTTTCAATTCAAGAATTTACAGCTATTTCTTTTCAATAATTTCTTTTTCTCTAATAAAATTTCCTACTTTAAAAATCCATTATACCCTTGGATCATGTTTTTAATCATCACATTTTTACACTTTTACCTTTTTCATTTTTACATGTTACAATTAACATTTACATTTCTACACCACACATTTAGTTATCTGTAAATCATAATAAACACACTAGCCAAAGTGTTAAGTAGGTGCATATAATTCATTCATTCACACATTCACCCATTCAACAAGCATCTACAGTACACCTACTGTTTCAGACATTATTCCAAGTCCTAGGAATTTAGAGACAAATTAGAAATAGTCCCTGTTCACCTACAGAATGGGAGAAAATGTTCGAATGCTACACATCTGATAAGGGACTGATAACTAGAATCTATTTAGAACTCAGGAAAATCAGCAAGAAAAAAATCAAACAACCTTGTCAAAAAGTGGGCAAAGGACATGAACAGAAACTTTTCAAAAAAAAAAAAAAGACAGAATAATGGCCAACAAATATATTTTAAAAATGCTCAACATCTCTAATCATCAAGGAAATGCAAATCAAAACCTCAATGAGATATCATCTATCTCCAGTGAGAATGGCCTTTATTAAAAAGACCAAAAACAATAAACGTTGGCGTGGATGCAGAGAGACATGAACACTCCTACACTGCTGGTGGGACTGCAAACTAGTACAACCTCTGTGGAAAGCAATATGGAGATACCTCAAAGAGATACAAGTAGATCTACCATTTGATCCAGTAATCCCATTACTGGGCATCTGCCCAAAGAACTGCCCAAAAGAACAAGACGTTCTATAAAAAAGACATTTGCACTTGAATGTTTATAGCAGCACAATTCATAACTGCCAAGATGTAGAAACAACCCAAGTGCCCATCAATACATGAGTGGATTAATAAAATGTGGTATATGTGTACCATGGAGTACTATTCAGCTATAAGAACCAATGGTGATATAGCACCTCTTGTATTTTCCTGGATAGAGCTGAAACCCATTACTAAGTGAAGTATCCCAAGAATGGATAAACAAGCACCACATGTACTCACCAGCACAGTGGGGTCACTGATCAACACCTAAGTGGACATATAGGACGACCATTTATCGGGCATCGGGCCGCTGGGAGGGGGGAGGAGGGGATGGATATATACATACATAATGAGTGCGATGAGCTCCGTCTGGGGGATGGACATGCTTGAAGCTCTGACTTGAGAGGGGTGGGGAGGCAAGGGCAATATAAGTAACCTTAACATTTGTACCCCTATAATACGCTGAAATAAATTTAAAAAATAAAATTAAATATACTCTCTTAGCAAAAAAAAAAAAGAAGAAAAAGAAAAAATAAATAGTCCCTGTTCTTAAGGAGCTGTCAGAATGGTAAGGAGAGGCAGGCTTGTAAATAAAGTGGGTAATACAATGGGGGACGGTTATAGGATGTGTACAAAGTACAGAGGGGACATCAAGTGGGCAGGTCTGCCTCGAAAGGGCCCAGCAAGTCCTCAAAGGGAAGGTGAATCTTGCATTGACATAGAGGAGCTTGAAGAAGTCAAGGAGAGGTGTCCAGGGGGCAGGTAGACATTGGGATTCAGAGAGCAGAAGAGGTTGGTCCTGCAGATTCAGACCCGATGATATTTAGCTCTCGGGTGGTTGTTTGAAACTGGGTGAGTGGCTGGGCTCTCCCAGATGGCACCACAAGTAGCCTAAGAAGATAAGGATGAAATAGAGTTGTTCTGGGCCTTAGTCCATCAAGGAGACCAAAGAAGGATTTGTTGGAACTAAGGGCCAATCTCTAAGCCTAAGACATCCACAGTAAGTTTTACCTTCATACTTTAAGGACATGGGCTCTGGACTCAGACAGATTTGAGTTCTCATGCCAGCTGTGTGACATTGAACAGATTCCTTAGACTCTATTTGGTTCGGTTTCCATGGCCATAAAGCAGTACTAATAATAGTACCTGCTTCAGGGTTGTTGTAAGAATTAGATGAGATAATGTTTATAAAACAGTGCCTGGCACACACCCAGCAATCATCAAATAGTAGCCCTTATAATCAATTCATTGTTTTAATGGATGTGAAATACAAGAGAACTAATTTTAAAGCCTTAACTACAAAATTGTAACATAGATGTATTCATTCATTTAAAAAATATTTATTAAGCACCTACTATGTGCCAGGCATGGTTTTTTGAGTTACTGGGGAGAAATCAAGTAACTAAAATTTAGCACTTCTTTCAATTACGAACTCAGGCAACAAACCATAATAGTATTGACAGTACATGTGACTTTGTCACCAATAGAAATAAACATTTTCTATCACATTGCAGTTATTGCAGATATCTAGAAATATTTACTAGAAATAACATTACTCCAGATTATAATGTTGGTAGAGAACTTTTCAATGCTGCTGTATTTGTGGTAATGAAGAAGCACATGTGTCAACATAAAAACCATTCTGGGCATGCTTTATGTCCTTGACCATAGGCATTTCAAGGTCAGTTTCCCTTGAATGCTTTTTTCCCTGAGTATCAGGACATTTTCTTGTTTCTTCTAGTAATTTAGCATTATATCCTAGACACTGTCAATAATGAGTTCCAGTGGATTTGGCTTCTTAATTTCCATTATATTTCTCCAAAGATGCATTGCTGTTCTTAAGTTGTTTGTTATTTTGGCAGACAATTAACCTTGCTAAATTCAAACTAAATCTCCCCTATGTTGTGCACCAATGGAAATATCCAAATTCTGTTTCCTCTATGTTGCGCAGCAACTGAAATCTCTGTTCAGTTCTTTTGTTGAAGTCTGCCCTTTTCATGCATAGCTCTGAGGTCAACCAGAGATTTGGACAGAGTTTACACACCAAACACAGGGCACCTTATCTGTGGTTCTCTCCTCTCGGGGACTACCCCTCCTGCTTTCTCTCTGCTGTGGTCACCTCAAAGTCTGCTCTCTGAGTGTCTGAGTTTTTAGCCATCAGCGTGGAGTCCTCTGTGGCCCGCCTTCACATGCAGACAACTGAGAAACTCACCTGGTGCTGGGCCCTCCTTCCGAGTGTTAACTTTCGTATGGTTATGAGCCTCTATTGCTCAGTCCCTCATGGCATCAGGAGGTGCTGTCTTTAATATTTCATCCTGGGTTCATAGTTGTTATCTGTTGGTCTGACAGGTGCTACTCCACCATTGCCAAAGGCAGAACCTGACTTAGGTTTTAACAAGATCCCTTGGGCCCAGACTGGTGCCAGAGCCCTCTAACTGGCCTCTGCTTCAAGTGTCATCTCCTCTCCAACCCAACCTCTCCTGGTATCTGATACAGAGTTATCATAGGTGTCAAAAAATAGGATTTAAAGAATATGTCCAAAGTTCTCTGATACCGCCCCTTTCACGGTGTAGCTTACCCCCTCTCCCCTCAAGTGGGATCAAGATCAGTGCCTCACTTTTGACAAGTAGAGCATGGCAGGACCCACAGGGTACAGCTTCCAAGTAGAGATTATGAAAGAGTGTAGCTTGTGTCTTGGGAGCTCTCTCTGGCACTTTTTCACTTGCTCCCGCTTCCCTTCTCCTCCCTACCCCTCTCTCACTCCCCACTGCCCATCCTCTCTCCTCTGTGGTTCCCCCATGCATCACTGGGCAGCGGGACATGGTAAGGGCCTGAGATACTTGCCAACAGCCACATGAGTGACCTTGGAAGTACGTCCCTCAGCCCGAGTCAAGTCTTCAAAGACTGCAGCCTCGGATGACAGTTTGTCACTTCATGAGTGACCCTAAGCTACAACCTCCCAGCTAAGTCACTTAGGGTAATTTGTTATGCAGCAAAAGATAACTAATACCATAATATCCCCTTGATGCCTACAAGTCTATAGCAGCACTAAGAATTTTCCTCCAAGCCTCCAAGCTTCTGAGAAGCATTATCTTAGTAAATGGCACCAAAAGTCACCCAGTGAGGCATCATCTGGTGGGGCTTGAGAGACTGTCATCTATCTCACAAGTCATATGAAGCCTCTAAACATTCATAACTATGAACAGACATGAACCATAGAGGAAGGATGGAGTAAGAAGAGCCAACAAAGAACTCTGTGCAGAGCAGCCCCAGTTCTAAGAAGCAAACCAAGAGCCAGTGGCATCCCTGAGCCCAGGGAGGGGAGCCCCTGAAGCAGTGCACAATCAGACAGCATCTGCAGAGACCCAGTCCATCATGGTTCTAGTTGCACACAACAGAAACAGACTGGCTGGGGGCAGCCCAAAGGATGGTGGGTATCCCACAAGCATTTGGGGAGGGCTGGGGAACCAGGCTTGGAGGCTTTGCAGAAAGGAGCAAGGTTCCAAATCCCACCACAGTGCTGGGCTGGGGGCTCCCCTGTGGCTTCCACCCATGACTGGGCACAGACACTGCAGGACTCAGGGTGCTGCCACACTGCTCCTTGGGAAACTGGTGGCACTGCCTCTGCTGCCAGCAGCCCAGCCCAAGTGGGATCTGTGGGGCCCTACTTCTTCCCACCCCGCCCTCAGACTCAGTCGGCAGTGAGTGCATCTGACTGGTGGAGCCCAGGTCACGTGCCTGCACCCTAGCTGCAAGGGAAGCTGGGAGAGTACATCTTTACCATCTTCAGAATCTATAGTGGGAAGCAAATTCTACCTCATAGGGTGAGACAATGCCCCAAACACAGGAAAGGATGGTTAATATAAAACTATTGGGTCAGGCATAGTGGCCAACTCCTGCAATCCTAGTACTTTGGGGGGGCCAAGGTGGGAGGATCACTTGAGGCCAGGAGTTCAAGACCAGCCTGAGCAACATAGTGAGACCCTGTCTCTACAAAAACTTAAAAAAATTAGCAGGTGGTGGCACACACCTGTAGTTCCAGCTACTGGGGTGGCTGAGAAAGGAGGCTCGCTTGAGCCCAAGGGTTTGAGGTTACAGTGAGCAAGAATGACACCAAATGCACTTTAGCATTTGAAAAAAAAAATAAAACCAAAAAACTATTGCCCCTGTCTACTTTATATAGTATTGCGTGGACAAAAGGAAGAAATCCACAGGGGAGAAAGAGAGAGACAGATGAAGAAACAAATAAAACACACAAATTACCAATATCAGGATGAGGGTGATGATATCACCACAGATAACAAGGGAATATTGTATACAATTTAATGTTAATTAATTTGACAACCTACATGAAATGGACAAATTCCTTAAAGACACAAATTAGCAAAGCTCATTCAAAAAGAAATAGATTTGGGCATACCTCAGAGATAATGTGAGTTCCCTTCCCTTCCAAAACCAATCTCACAATGAAATGAGTCATATTTTTTGATTTCCCAGTGCATATAAAAGCTATGTTTACACTATACTGTAGTCTATTAAGTGTATAATAGCATTATGTTTAAAACAAAAATGTGCATATCTTAATTTAAAATCCTTTATTGCTAAAAAATGCTAACAATCATCTGAGCCTTCAGCAGGTCATAATCGTTTTACTAATGCAGGGTCTTGCTTCAATGTTGATGGTGCTGACTGACCAGGGTAGTGGCTGCTGAAAATTGAGGTGGCTGTGGCAATTTCTTAAAATAAGACAACAATGAACCATATCAATTGACTCTGCCTTTCATGAAAGGTTTCTCTGCAGCATGTGGTGCTATTTGATGGCATTTTACCCACAGTAGAACTTCTTTCAAAATTGGAGTCAATCCTCTCAAGTCCTGCTGCTGCTTTATCAACCAAATTATGTATTATTCTAAATCCTTTGTTGTCATTTCAACAATGTTCATAGCATCTTCACTAGGAGTAGATTCCATCTCAGGAAACCACTCTTTGTTCATCTATAAGAAGCAACTCCCCATCTATTCAAGTTTTATTATGAGATTGCAGCAATTTGGTCACATCTTCAGGCTGCACTTCTGAGTCTAGTGTCCATGCTATTTCTAGTCTTAGTGCACTTATGAGTATTGCAATTATTATTGCAATTACAATAGTAACATCAAAGGTCACTGATCACAGATCACCATAACAGATATAATAATGATGAAAAAGTTTGCAATATTGTGAGACTAAATGTGACTCAGAGACATGAAGTGAGCACATGCTGTTGGAAAAATGGGGCCGATACAGGGTTGCCACAAACCTTGAGTTTGTAAAAAATGCAGTATCTGTGAAGCACAATAAAGTAAAATAAAATGGAGTACCCCTGTAATCTAACAAGCCTTATATGTATTAGAGTAATTGAGATTGTAGTTAAAAACCTTCCCACAAAGAAAACTCCAGGCTCAGATGGCTTCACTGATGAGTTTCACCAACTATCTAGGGAAGAAATTATGCCAATATTGCACAAACTCTTCCATAAAAGTAAGGAGAAAGGAATACTCCCCACTCATTCAATGAGGCCAGCATTACCTTGATATCAGAGAGCATATAAAAATATTACATGAGAAGAAAACTATAGACCAATATGCTTTATGAACATACATGAAAAAAATTCTAAACAAAATTTTAGCAAATTGGCTTCAAAAACATATACAAGGACAAGAGCTCATAACTGGATAGAGTTTGTCACGAGAATGCAAGTTTGACGCATATATTTGAAAATCAATCAATGTAATCCAGGGTATTAACAAACTAAAAAAGGAAAACTGTATAGTCTATTCAATAGATGGAGGAAAATCATTTGACAAATATCCAATATCCATTCCTGATTTAAAAAAAAAAAAAAAACCTCCCAGAAAACTAGGATTAGAATAGAACTTCCTCAACCTGATAAAGGACATTTATGAAAAACCCACAGCTAGCATCATACTTAATGATGAACACGGAGTGCTTTTTCCCTGAAAGAAAGAACAAGACAGAGATGTCCACTCTTATACCTTCTGTTCAACATTGCACTGGAGCCAGAAAAATTAGCTGAGGAAAAGCAATAGTAAGCTCAAAGTAAAATGTCTGTTTTCACAGCATGATTATCTATGTAGAAAATTCAGTGATGGAATCTACAGAAAAGCTACTAGAATATGTGAGTTTAGCAGGTTTCAGGATATGAGATCAATACACAAAAATCAATTGTATTTCTATATACTAGCAATGAACAATTAGAAATTAAAATTTTGAAAAGCAATACTGATACAACAGAGCTGAAAATATGTGATATTAGCTTCCAGTGAGCTATGATGACACCACTGCACTCTACCCAGGATAACAGAAAGAGACTCTTTCAAAAAAAAAAAAAGAAAGAAAGAAAGAAAGAAGAAAGAAAAAAAGAAAGAAAGAACGAAAATATTCAATATTTAGGAATAAAATTGGCAAAAAATGTAAAAGACCTGTACACTGAAAACTAAAAAATATTACCAAAAGAAATTAAAAACCAAAGTAAATAGAGAGAGAGAGACCTTTTTCATGGGTCAAAAGACTCAGTATTGGCAAGATGTCAATTCTCCACAATAGATCTACAGATTCAATTCAATCCCAATTAAATTCACAGCAGGCATTTTTTCTAGAAACTAACAAAAAGATTCTAAAATTCACATGGAAATTCAAAAAACCTAAAACAGTCAAAACAACACTGAAAAGAAGAACAAAGTCTGAGAACTTACACTACCTGATTTCAAAGATTATTATAGCTGAGCATCTCAAATACAAAAAACAAAACCTGAAATGATCCAAAATCTGAAACTTTTTGAGTGCTGATGTGATGCTCAAAGAAATTTTCCCTGGAGCATTTTGGATTTCAAATTTTTGGATTTGGGATGCTCAGTCAGTAAGTATAATACAAATATTCCAAAATCTGAAAAAAAAATTCAAAATCCGAAATACTTCTGGTCCCAACCATTCTGGATAAAGGATACTCAA
This sequence comes from Lepilemur ruficaudatus, assembly GCA_963574885.1. Taxonomy (NCBI): domain Eukaryota; kingdom Metazoa; phylum Chordata; class Mammalia; order Primates; family Lepilemuridae; genus Lepilemur; species Lepilemur ruficaudatus. The sequence goes on from CAUYRT010024740.1 coordinate 11,057, forward strand.
CTGGTACAAAACCACACTAATGAAAACAGTATGATATTGGTGTAAAGATAGAAAATAGATTGATGAAACTACATGGTGTCCCAAAATAAATCCACACATTATGGGCAACTGATATTTGAGAAAGTTGCAAAGAAATGCAGTGAAGAAATATTGTCCTTCCAACAAATGTTGATGGAATAATTGGATGTCCACATGCACAAAAATGAACTTTGATCTATACCTCACATTACATACAAAAATTGACTCAAAATGGATCAGAGATCTAAATGTACAACCTAAAACCATACAACTTCTGGAAGAAAACAAGGTCTTTATGACCTTGTAGACAAAGATTTCTTAGATGACACTAAAATCACAATCCATAAAAGAGAAAATTGATAAATTTAACTTCATCAGAATTTAGAATTTCTGCTCTTCAAAAAACACTGCTAAGAAAATGAAAAGGTAAGCCACAGACTGGGAGAAAATTCTTGCAAAGCATATACTTGACAAAGGACTTGTATCTAGAGTATATAAAGAGCTCTCACAACTTAATAAGACAAACAAGCCAATAATAATGAAATGGGAAAAAGTTTGAACAGACACTTCATCAAAGTAGACATATGAATGGCTAATGAGGACATGAAAATATACTCACATGACGAGTCAGGGAGGTCCAGATTAAAACCACAATAAGATTGCACTGTACACCTATTAGAATGACTAAAATTAAAAAGGTTGCACATATTAAGCATTGAAAAGAATGCAGAACAATTGGAACTCTCATACACTGCTGGTGGGAATATAAAATGGTACATCCACTTTGGAAAACAGTTTGGTAGTTTTTTAAAAAGCTAAACGTACCTCTACTATATTATACAGCCATATCACGCCTCAGTATTTAGCCAAGATAAAATTAAATATATGTCCTTATAAAAACTTGTACACAAACTTTCATAGAGGCTTTATTTGTAGTAGCCCCATCCTGGAAACAACCCAAATGTCCATCAAGAGATGAATGGATAAATACATGATGGTACCTGCATGCAATGGAATATTAGCCAGCAATAAAAGGGAAGGAACTGTTGAGACACGCATCAATATGGATGAATCTCTGCTGTGGTTTGAATCTATGTGTCCCTCCAAAATTCATATACTGGAACTTAAACCCAGAGGTGATTATATGTGGGGCCTTTGGGGAAGTGATTAAATCATGAGGCCTCCACCCTCGTGAATGGGATTAACGCCCTTCTAAAAGAGGCTTTAGAGAGCTTCTTGGCCCTTTTTGCCTTCTATCTCTTCCGCCATGTGAGTATACAGCAAGAAGGTGCCATCTTGGAAGCAGAGAGTAGCCCTCACCAGACACCGAATCTGCCGGCACCTTGACCTTGGACTTCCCAGCCTTCAGAACTGTGAGAAATAAATTTTTCTGCTTTATAAATTACCCAGTGTCTTAGTCCATTGTGCTGCTACAACAAAATACCTGAGATTGAGTAATTTATAAAGAACAAAAATTTATTTTCTCACAGTTCTGGAGGCTAGGAAGACCAAGGTCAAAGCGCTGGTATTTGGTGTCTGGTGAGGGCCTTCTTATTGCATCCTCTGGAAGGGATCAACACTGCGTCCTCACACAGTGGAAGGCAGGAGGGCAAGCTAGCCAAACGCTGTGGGAAGCATCTTTTGTAAGGGCCTTAATCCCACTCACAAGGGAGGATCCTTCATGGCCCAATCACCTCTTGAAGGTACCACTTCTTAATACTATCACATTGGCAACACAATCACCAAATAATTTTTTTTTGAGTGAAAAGAATCAAACACAAAAAAAACACTTATTATATCATTCCATTTATACAAAACTCTAGAAAATACAAACTACTCTATAGTGACAGAAAGCAGATCAGTGGTTGCCTGGGGACAGAAGAGGAGGAGAGAGAGGGATTACCCAAAGCTGAGGAAACACTCAGGGTAGTGTATATGTTTATTGTCTTGATTGTGGTGATTGCTTCATAGTCTGTGGGTGTATGTGTGTGTGCATGTCAAAGCTTGTGAAGTTGTGTAATTTAAACATGACAAATTGACGGTTTATTGTATGTCAAACAGACCTCAATAGATCTAGTTTCTTAAAAAGGAACACCTACAAGTAAATAATAAAAAGACCGACAACCACATAAAATTGGGCAAACTACTTGAACAGACACTTTACAGAGGAAGATGTAGAAATGGCTAGTTAGCACACAAAAACATACTCAACATAATTAATTATCAGGAAGATGATAATTGAAATAACAATGAGATACCACTTCACAGCCACTTGAATGGCTAAAAATAAAGGCTGACAGTCTCAAATGTTGATGGGTATGGAAAAGAAAAGGAACTCTCATACATTTCTGGTAGGAGTATAAATTGCACAACCACTTTGGAATACATTCTGGTGGTTTCTTGTAAAATATACAACTATCCTATGATGTGGCAATTCTTCTCCTAGGTATTTACCCAAGAAAAATAAAAGCGTATGTCTACACAAAGAAGTATACACGAATATTCATAGTCACTTTATTTATCGTAGTCTAAACTGAAAAGAGTCCAGATGATAACCCCAGTGAATGAATAAACCAACTCTGATATATCCATATGATGGACTACTTACTACCCAGCAATAAAATGAAAGGAACAATAACACATTCAACAACATAGATAAATCTCGAAGACATCATGCTGAATGAGAGAATCCAGACACAAAATAGTACATACTATCTGATTCCATTCATATGGATAGTAGTTGCTCAAACAGGCAAAAGTAATCTATGGTAAGAAAAATTAGAATAGTGGTTGCCTCTGTGTAGGATTCTGGTGGAGACTGACTGGAAAGGGGCAAATGGGAAATTTCTGGGGTGTTGATAATGTTCTGTATTTTGATAGGAATTTGGAGTATGTATGCATCTGGCAAACTTCACTATATGGGGCACTTCATATTTGTGCATTTCACTGCATGTAAATTTTGCCTCAAAAAATAAAAAAAGAACAGTAAAGAAATAATTGATCTCTAGTTAATGGGATGAATGCTGATATGTTGAGGGGTGAGGTATACCGATGTCTGCAACTTACTTTGTAATGCATCAGTAACATAAGGACAACCATGCAATCACGCAAGTATAGCATAATGCTAATTGTAGAATATTAGATGTTGTATTGTATATTGTATTGTATGTTGCAAAACTTTCATAATACAATGTAGAGAGAAAATAAGAAAAAAGTTCTCACCTAGGGGATAAATTTGTTACAAGAATATTTAAGAAGTTCGTTATGATCATTATCGCTAACAATGCATTAAATGCTTATTCATAAAAAATGAAGACAGGAAGTTAGATCATGACCCTCAGAATCAATTTGGGTGCCGGGCTTCACCCCTCCAGCACTTCTCTTTTCTCCCTTGCTCACTGTACTCCAGCTGCATTTTCCTTTTGGAGCCTAGAATATGCCAAAGTTGTTCCTGTCACAGGGCATTTGCACTTCCTTTCACCTGTGGAGGCTCTTCATGTCTTCATTCACCTTCACATGGCTGAGTCCTTCAAGTCCTTCTTGTCCTCCAACTCTTCCCTCAGCCCTAGACTCACTGACTCCCCCACCCATCACTCCCAAATATCACCCTGATTGATGCTCTTCAAAGTTGTCATCACTCTTCTTAGGTGTTTTATGCTGATCTTTGTTTATTACCGGCTTCCTCACTAAACCAGAATCTTCAAGAAAGCAGTGACCCGTATCACCAGGGCTTAGCACAGTGCAGGGACAGCAGCAGATTCGTAGATTTTTGTTGACCGACAAAAACCCATGTAGAACTGGCTGTCATCTCGCTTGCAGCACCTCTGATCCAAGGACCCTGCTTTTTTTTCTTCATAGCACGACCTGTTATTTTGAAATTAACGCAAGTATTTACTTGTTGATTGCGTCCTTCATTGCAAAACACACACATACACTCACAGGAGCTCTAGGGCACACAATGTGTGCCCCCTTAGGGCAGGGATGAGGCCCAATTTTGCACACAGCTGTGTTTTCAGTACCTGGCAAAGCCAGGATTCACAGCGTCTTTAGTAGCTCTATGAGGAGTTTCACCCCTCCAGTAAGGGGCTGGCTTTTCTGTCGTGAATTCACCCTCTGTTCTCAACCCTCCACTCCCACCACCATCCTGAAGGCGCCCAAGGGGGAGGGGACTTTTCCATCCCTTCGTTCCCTCCTTAGTTTGTTGGTCGATTTGTTGGCTCATACACTCATTCCTTCGCACGTTCATTCCACTCCTCCCCCCTCCACCCAAGCAGCATCCAGCCGGTTCGCGCCGCTCCCCAGCGGTCTGGCCAGACACGCCTCCTCGCTCCGCTCCGCCCCTAACACCGCCCCTTTCCCGCCCCGCCCCCTCTCCAGGCCAATCGGGGCCGGGGCCGGGGCGGGGCCTCGCTCCCCCAGTACCCCTGGCGGCGCCCGCAACTCCGGAAACGGGCCGCGGAGCTGCTGGGCTCAGCTGGTCGCTGGCGGCTCCGTGGCGCTTCCTGCCACGCGGGGTCTGCCTGGGCCGCACCAACGCCGCTCTGCCGAGGCCGTGTCAGCCGCCGCCAGGCCGGGTGAGCGTGCGGGCCGCGGGAGGATTGCGGGGGCGGTGCGGGAGAGAGTGCGGGCCGAAGTGATCCCGAGGGCGGCACAAGGATGTGCGGGCTGAAGTGAGCGTACGTGGCCGCGGGAGGATGTGCAGGGGGACGCTTGAGTGTGTGCGAGGCCGGGGTGAGTGTGCGGGCCGCGGGAGAGTGTGCGATGGGGGACGGGCGTCTCTGGGCCTGTGGGGAGCTGCTCGGCCTTGAAGCTGGCCAGAGAGGGGAATGGGTACTGGTACGACGGTACGACGAGGCCCGAAGGCCTTCCCTCGGCGGGCGGGGGGCGGCAGTTAGGGGCGGGAATGGCAGACATACAGAGGCCTATTCTGCTCTTTGGGGGACGCTAGGGATTAGGACCCGGTCTGGGGCAGAGAGAGAGGACCCCCGCCCCAAGCGCAGAGGAAGCCCAGGGGGTGGGGGCGTTACGGGGAGAGGATGGTTAAAAGACTTTTCCCCAGTCTGGTGGAGCCGATGTCTGGGGCGCTGGGTGGGTGGGCTGGGGACGGTTCCTGCTGGGGGAGTTCCTCCTTTGTTTTCGGGTGCGGGGGGGGGCGGGGGGAGGGTCAAGTCTCAGCTTGGCGGGGAGGTTGGGGGCAGGTAGGTAGCCTAGAGCCTGAGACCTGTGGGGAGCGAGGGGAAAGGGGCAGTCCTGGCTGCCTGAAGGCCAGTTCAGGGCCGTCTGTCTAAACAGGGCTTTTTCGCTTGCCCTCCTTGGGGCCACCATCTCCCACTCCAGTGCCCCCCCCCCATTAAACGACTTTGCTGGCTCCTCCAGTCTATATTTGGGTGATTAATTACACGTTTTTCCCACACACACCCCCACTCGCCTGCTGCCCAAAGCCCGTGGTCCCTTTCAAACATCCCCCCCATTCCTGGCCCTCTTCCCGGAGGACCCACCCTGTTCCAACTGATGCCCTCCAGCCAGCCTTGGCCTAGCTGGGCTGGCGGCCCCCTCCAGGCTCCTTGGTTAGTGAAACATTTCCTCTTCAACCTCAACCCCGACATTTTTCCTTTACAAGAGGATTTCAGATGGGATTGCTGGAACAGCACCTCCCCTAGGTACTAATGCTGCCTCACCCTTTCCTCTGTCCTTCCCCTCCCCCCATGAGCCTTTAAGAAGAAGCAATTTGCACAGTGTCTGGCACAGTTCAGAACATTCCCCCAAAATGTTATTGAATCTCTATTTAGAATCAAATTGAGCAGTGATTTTCAGCCTTCTGTCCATGAGACACCCCTTGGAAAAGCTGCTAGAAAGTGTGAATTCTCTTCTGACCATCAGCACAGACTCGAAGAGAGTGGGGCTCCCGTTTTGGGAAGCTCCTGGGCAGGAATGCTGTCTGATTAGAGCTAGAGATGAGGGAACCTCCAGATTCTAGACAAGGCCCAATGTTAAGGAAGTGTAGCCCCTCGTCATACATAATCTCTTGGAGTTCTTATGAAAAATGCAGATTCCTTGGCCTCACCAAGACCTGCTACTCTGCCACTTGAGTTCTTAGTGAACTCTAAACCAGGTTTCAAACCCAAGGATCCAGCCCTTGCCTAACCAGCCTCCTCCGGATTTGCACAGCATCCCACCCAACCCCCAGTTCAGAATCTTTTCTATCCATGCTGTGTAACCTGAAGAGAGCTATACTTACAATTTATTTTGATTTTTAGTAAGATGCCATACATCTTCATGGGGAAATGGGAACATAAATCTTTCCTCAAGTACAACAAACTACAAAATCCCCTTCTGGTCTACCTTCTGGCTTTTTATAGAAGGGAAAGAAGATGGAAACCTAAACAGAGAGAAACAGGTGCCCAAGCAAAGTGAGAGAGGAAACAGATGCCTTCCCACCCACACACACAGAAAAAGACACACACAGACACAAATATCCCGAGAGAAACAGACTTTCCTGGTGAGACATCCTCTCTTTTGGCCCTTTAGGATTCTGCTACTTCGAGTAGCAGCCTGTTTGCACAGTGCAGGATTGGGCCAAGTGGGGCCTTTGCTTCCACCTCCTGGCTGGAAGGTGGCGCACAGAGGTCAGGTCGGCATGGCCCAGCGGCTGGCTGGGGGTCACTTCCCGCCTGGCCGGAGTGCATCGGGATCTTCAGCTGAGCATTCCTGGAAGGTGCACATGAGTCTGCTTCAGTTCACCTGAATTATTTCAATCCAACAGGTGGGACCTTACCTGCTGAGCTAGTCTCTGAGAATCGTTCTGAGACATGATGAACCATCCCTGTGTGTCTGTTTTGGGTAAGTCTGAGTGTTTACCCACCATGTCTGATGGCCCCACTGGAGACCCCATGGGTGGGGATACAGGACATTGAGGAGTATCATTTTGGTTCCAGAAGCACTTATATTTTCATTTATGTCAGTGTTGCTGAACTGTCTGCCCAGAGACAATTCTCTCAATCTAAGCAGCACAAGTCAGGGAGAATTGGGAGTGCAGGTGATCATTTGGATAGGAGAGGGAGCTGAGGCACTCATCTGAAGGAGATCTCTTATGAGTGGAAACCTATAAAGACACACTTTAGGGCATATTAGCTCTGACCCAGAACCGAAGTGAACACCACAAGCCACCTGTTGTCTTCTGGGTAAACTCACACTTTGGGGCCTGAGAACATTCTTCTACAGGTTCTTATTTAGATGCTTGAGGGAATCCAGGTGTTACTTAGCAGCCCTTGGAAGCTTCTGTAACCTGCCATATAGGTCTTATTTGGGTGGCTTTGGTGCCTCTTCCCAACCCCAAGGCCCAGTGAAGGATGGCACTTGTCAGAGGAGATTGCTTAGCTATTTGTGTGATAGAATCAGTTGAATGCTGATCTTTTAGGCTCAGAAGCTACCTTTACTAGTAACCAGATCCTTGAGGGGAAGAGGGGTCCTAACCTCAAAGGTTAACTGGAAGACACCTAATTCACCACTTTTTGTGACATGGGTTGGTTTTTGTCTCTGTTGAATTAAACTCTTAATTTCTGTTCTTTCAGATCAAAGTGAAATGATTATTTTGGTCCTCTTAGTGTTTCTGATTCCATGCGATAAATTTGATTGAAATAAGTCAGTTAAAATTTACATTGTGATCTAAAGCACGTAACAGAAAGATTTGTTCATTCATGTGAGCTCTCATGTTTTAGAACGCATAATTTTTCAAATTGCCAGGCACTCGATTAACAATTGACATCATTATTTTCCATGTATTCTATTTTTTTTTATTTTCCATGTATTCTAACAGCAGATGTTTGTTAAACAGCTGCGGTGTACATGGTGCTTGGCTAGGTTCAGTGTGGAATCCACATTTGACCTTGACAGAGCCTTTGCTCTCTGGGAGTTTATAGTCTTTAGACTATCTTCAGATCTCATTTCAGGAAGGAGGACAATGCTGTTTACATTAAGAGTTGAAGATTTGTTTTCCCATAGTATTTCTCCAAGCTTCTATTTCCCAGTTGTATGCAGGCAGTGTGCACCCTACGAGATTTGGCGCATGCTTTTCTGCTGTGCCTTACATTCAAGGTCAGCATTACCCTGTGTGTCCATCAGGTGCATCACAATGATTTTCATGTTCTGTTTGAAATTGCTCTGACCTCAATTCCCCAAGATCCACTTTTGGAAGCCAGTGGACACCTGCGTTTGTCACTGCTGTCACAGCATCCAACTCCTTTTCCTGATTAGTTCCACCATTTTAAAATGAAACAGTTGTGCAACGTAGATCCTAAATGATCCGATGGCCTCTAGGCTTGATGATAATTTTAGTTTTAACTGCAATAGGGGTTCATGTGTATTATCTTCCTTAGTGATCTTCCTTTGCTATTCCTGAAGCTCATCACCTGATACACTTTGTTAATTATGCAGAATTTAGCTTCCTTTTGTGAAAGCATGGCCGCTTTTTCCTCCATTTTTATGAGCACCTTATAAATGATCTCTGTGTGCCCAGGGGCTCTGTTCACTGTGGGTGATGACCACTCAGCCACTGAGAGCTGAGGCACTCTCACACTAAGTCCCCCAGTTGAACTGGTACATATCAGGGATTCGCGACACCCCCGATATAACGAGGTCCCCATGCAGTGTGCGTTGCAAGAGATGGGAGAGACAAAGACACAGACACAAAAAGTAAGGTGAAAGGGTGTCGGGAAGTCAGGGGACCACCAGCATTCCCATGAGCCAGGTGGTACTGACTGAAGTCTAGCACCCGTTTTTATTCTCTTTTTCCTGTTGTAGATTACAATGATTTCATGTGAAAAGCCCACGGGTTAGCAGTAAAGAGTATAATCTAAACGGGGGGAAAAAAGAGACCCGTACTTCTTTCTACTGTACTAGTTCCTCATTTACTGAGACAGGAACTCAGGAGAGAGATAGGAACATTGCCTCAGGCTTAGAATAGCAAACTGCTCTTATCTGCTGGGCTGACATCCTTTGATCATTCTCTCCTAAAAGTCACAAGATGCCTTTTATCTATAGAAGCAGGAACACATAGCTTGTTACTAAGCACAACTAGGCCTTAAGGTATATATAGATAGTGTCTCTGAACTCAGCTGCTGTGGCCCAGTCAATTGAGGAGTGAAGAGATTAGTACTTCTTACTGGGAGGTTAGCTCTCCATTAACTAAGGCGTTCTACTGGGAAAGGGGAGGGAAGGAACTCAACCTGGTGTTCTAAGAGTTGGGACCTGACATCCCTTCTCCTGGGCTGACATTTTGCAATTTTCCTCTACAGCCATGGGTGGCTTGCATGTCAAGCCGCTCCGTGGCTTTTTAGGCATGAGACCCCTCATGCCCCTTTAAGGTGGGAGTCTGCTTTGCTGTACTCCCAGATCGCTGGAATGTCCCCCAACTAGGCCGTTAACTTCTGCCCTTATCTCCGGCTCCTGCTCAGGCAGCATTCCTTCACCTCTTCCCCTCCCACGGCCTTAGAAATGGGGTCCCTAAGCCCCCGTGGTCTTATTCCCATGAGGTACAGAAAGGGCCACTCCTGTTGCTACCTGGTAAAGGATAATTAACAACTCATTTGGGGGCTGTGGCTCCGGGATTTCAACAGTTAATCATGCCAATTAAGTAAAAACACTTTGGTAGGATTTGCTCAATTAAATGGAATATTTCAGGAGGATTTGCTCAATTAAACGTGGGTGGCTTGGAAGAACTGTGTGTGTATGCGAGAGGGAAAGGGAGAAAATGCTGTGTCTCTGTTACGCAGTGAGGGCATGTTAATAGGATGATTTAAAGGCAGCCCCTCAAACACCCATATATACCATTAGGCTTAGCTGACACTACCAGTCTGCCTTCTGATACGGAGTTGCATGTTGTTTCTTCTCTGGTGTGGTTGGAAAAGTCTCAAATCTTGGGAGCTGGACATTAAGCAAGTTAGCCTCTTGGAGCCACGGCTTCCTTTTCTGTGAAATGCAGGTGGTGATAACCGTAGCCCGTGGTAATGGTGTTCTGTAAAGGGGGACACATGGCTCCAGACACGTGTAGCAAGTGCTCCATGAGCAGAAGCGCGCTCCCTCTAACACACCCCTCTCCACGCACATTCATTCAGTCCCGCCACAACTTCTCATGTGCCCACTCAGTGCCAAGAGCTGCTGCAGACACTGGGATTTGGGGATAATCAAGAGGGAGAAGGCCCCTGGCTTGTTGGAGCTGACATTTCTCCTGGGGAGAGTCAGGTAGAAACAGCAGTCACAGGACAGCTCTCAGTTAGTGAGAGCATTTTGAGTAGACTGATGGGGCTGGAGAGTGAAGACATTCTGAGGAGGTGACATTGGAGTTGAGGCCTGAGTTCTTAGAAGGAGCCGCCTATGACAAGCCATAGGGATGGTATTCAGGGCAGGTTTGGAGGCCTTGAGGGCCACAGACTTGGCCTATCTAGGACTGAATGTAACTGAGACGGGGGCAGGGAATGGGATTGAGGGGCTAGGCCAGGGCCTTGCAGAGGGGTTAAAGCCTTAGGTCTCTGGCCTGAGAGCAGTGAGAAGAGGTCTGTGACAGGTCATCTTTCTCAGAAGGTGCATATACACAATGTTCCCCCTTCCGTGTTCCATTTGGCAACCAAACATCAGTGTCAATTGGAAATGAATTTTTAAAAAAATGAATTGTATAAGTAATTCATGACCAGTTCATTTTGTTTTGGAAGCCAAAGTCAAACCAGACATCAGGATTCCAAGAAGAATCCAATAGGCCAGCAGGGCCCTGCCCAGGTGACAGTGGGACACAGAGAGGCTTGACTGCTGAGCGCCTGGGGATTAACTCCCACTGAGGAAGCACCTGTGCCTGTAGTGCGTTGAAGGCAGCAAGGGGCTTCCTTGGGCTTTGGGGCTAGATGAAGCCTTCTGCCCACACACGCCCAAGGCGCTGACGGCTCTGGGGAGGAGCTGAGGAAGTTACAGCCCCACGGTCTTGCCTCTGGACTTGGTGGTCATCACCCTTTGTAGACTGCCCACGAGTCCTGCCAGCCCTTAGCCCCTGTGCTTGCCTCGCCTGTGTGGGAATCGGGAAAGTGCTGTTCTTCTGACCCAGCCCGTCTCCCTGACCTCTGCCCTCATCCTCATGCATGCCTAGCATCTTCCTTATCCAAAGTCTACCAAAGTCTAATCTGTCACGGGATTAGAGGGAGGGGGGAAACAAAGTGTACCAAAATCTTTTAAAATTGTTGCTCTTTTCTGATACCAATGAAATTCAGCTTAGTTATTAAAAATTCCCACATTACAGAAACAGGAAGCAGACCTTTCTAGGCCTTGACCCCATGTGGTCACACATACATTGAAGTATAGGTATGCTCATTCTAGCTACAAGTCACTCTCAGTTTTTTCCTTTTTTCTCCTAAAATGCAAATGTATACTTAGCCATCTTCTCCTCTTCCCTCCCCCTCTTTGGGTTTTCAATCAAGAGTTATGCCTGCCTGTGTCTTCTCTGAAGGATCACATTTTTGTAAGCCGCTGCACGTCATCCTCCATTGGCCACCTGTTGGCTTTCCTCCTGCTCCGAGTTTCCGGACTCTGCAGTGGTGTCTTCAAAGCGCTGAGCCACCTTTTGCAATAATCCCCTCCCTCCTTTTTCTCATGACATTGGGATTATTTAGACTCTTCCTGTCGGTTATGATATTAATATATTGTTTTCCATCCTTTCCTTTCAACCTATCTGTGTCTTTATAGTAAAATTTAAAGGTTTTATATTTAAAGTTTCTTGATAGCATATAGTTGAGCCTGTTTTTTCACCCTCTGCCCTCTGATGGTTTAGTCCAGCAATCTTGCTGTTTGTTTCTGTTTGCCCATCTGCTCTTTTTCCTCTTTTTCTTCAACTTTCTTCTTTTGGATTATTTTTAGTATGTATTTTATCTCTACTGTTGGCCTAGTAGCATGCATCAGAGTCTTGGAGGGCTTGCCATGACACACAGTCATGTTTTACTCCACATGTGTTATAAACCACACACTATCTTGTTGTTATTTTTGCTTTAAACGGCCGGTTATTTTTATTTATTTATTTTTTTTGTAAGTATAAAGTTTTTATTTCTATAAAATAAGGTTTGTGAGGGCCATATAATAGTTGAGTATTCATATTATTGTGGTCTACATTATAGGCATTTTTTAAAGCTGTAAAAATGAGGGGAATCACTTCTCGGCCTTTGGGCTAAGATCAAGTGTAATGATGGGGGGAAAGTGTTTTCCCTTTCCCTATATTTTCACGTTCCTGGTGCTCTTCGTGCCTTTGTGTAGATCCAGGTTTCCACCTGGTATCATTTGCCTTCCACCTGAAAAACTTCCTTCGATTATTTCTTACAGTACAGACCTCCTGCGGATGCATTCTCCAAGCTTTTGTCTGAAAACATTTTTATTTTCCCTTCATTTTTGAAAGGTATTTTCCTTGAATATAAAATTCTAGGTTAACAGGTTTTGTTTTTTTTTTTCATTTAGCACCTTAAAAATATCACTCAGTTGTTTTCTGGCTTGCCCGTTTTCTGATAAGAAGACAACAATTACACTTTGTTCCTTCTTCATTCTTATCTTTGTAAAGTAGCCAGAGGAACAAAAAGCAGTTTCTTTCCTTCTTCTGGCTACTTTAAGATTTTCTCTTTATCACTGGTTTTCAGAAATTTGATTATGATGTGTCTTTTTAAATCTTGCTACTAGGGGTTGGTTGGGCTTCTTGGATCTGTGAATTTACAGTTTTCATCAAATCTGGAAAATTTTCAAGCCATTATTTCTTAAACTGTGTTTTGTATCCCCACCCCATTTTCTTCACCTTCTCAGATTCCAATTATGTGGGTGTTTGATCACTTTATATTATCCCCAAGCCACTGACATACTATTTGTTTTTAAAAATTTTTGTCCTCTCTGAGCTTCATTTGAGATAGTTCTATTGCTATGTCTTCAAGTTCTCCATTTTTTTTTTTTTTGCTGTGCCTAATGTTATTAAAATCCAGTGAAATTTTCATCTTAAATGTTACAGTTTTCACCTCCAAAAGTTGCATTTGGTTCTTTTTGTATCTTCTATTTCTCTCATTATATTCCTGTTTTTCTTTCAATACTTGTACATAGTTAAACTAGCTGTTATCCCTGCTTGTGAGTTCTGTCACCCTTGCCATGGGTCACATTTTTGTGCCTCTTGGCATCTCAGTAATTTTGGTTGGATATTGTACATAAAGATTACATTGTTGAGTGTCTGGATTTGGGGAGGTAGTTATTTTTGGATCAGTTTGATCCTTTTGAGGCCTAATTTTAAGCCTTTTAAAGGCAGGTCTTCTGTAGCTTTGGCTATATGGATAGGTCAGCCTTACTACTAAGGCATGACCCCTCTGGATTCTCTACTGAATGTCACTGATGCCCACAGAGGACACTCTATGCTGATTGGTCAGACCTTCAACATCTACCTACCTTTGTGTGTCCTGGGAATTGTTCCGTTTACAGCTTCCTGGTCATTCTTTTCCTGGGCTTTTGGAGTTTCACTCTGTGGATGCATGGCTTAGCAGTCAGGAAACACTCAAGGGGAGCCTTATGCAGATTTTTGAAGGTCGTTTTTCTGCATAACTCACTCCTTTCTGGAATTCCGCTCAGCAACTTCCAGCTGCCTCAGCCACTCTCAATGCTGGTCTGTGTCTCCTCAGCTTGGCGAGGTCTCCAAGCGTTGTCAGCCCCCCTCCCTACGCTGGTGATCTGGAAATCGCCTCGGGCTCACCTCAGTTGCTTCTCTTCTCCCGGGATCATGATCCTGTGCTTCCTGCTGCCTGAGATCTGAAAGCTCATTGTTTCACTTCTGTCATCTCCAGTCTGCTACTTGTTTATGACAGGACGTGAAACCAGTCCTGGTTACTCCATCACAGCCACAAGTGGACGTTTCCATCAGTCCTTCTTAACATAACATCTTTAATTTTATAGAAAAGTCTTTCTCCTTGAGCGAGTGTAAAAAGGCTTCCTTTTCATTTAATTATGAGTTGAATTGAATTGACACCAGAACCGGAGCTGTGACTGTCTCTTTGAAGTCACTGAAGTGGGAGGCCTATGGTGCAGATGTCCGTGGTAGAATCTTATAATATTTCACACATTTTGCAATTTGGAAAAGAAAAGTAACTTGTACAAATCATCCAGGTCTTTTATTTAGCAATTTAGTGTCTGAAGGTCTTACCTTTGAGGCTTATTTTTCCAGCTGTTTTGTTCAACTTTTCATTTTGTCGAGCATGTTAGAGAAATGTTCTCACCCGCAGGTGCCTCGCTTTTGCCGGGGGAGTTACTGCAGTGGGGTGTGGCTTCTAAGGGCCTCACTGCTGTTCAGGAAGCCCCGGCTCCCGCTCTTCACTGCCTCTCCTCCCTCCAGTAGCCTGATCCAGTTTGTTGTTGCCTCTACAAAGTAGGAAAGGATGTTTTACTTGCTAGTTATTTCTTCTGATAATCCTTCTGGTGTGAGCATGAATGGTTTGAGGCTTGCTGTCAGGAGGCCTGTGGCGGCCTGTCTCTGAGAGCCAGTCCCCCTGCCTTTGTCTCTCTGTCTGTCCACTCCCACTGCGCCTGGGCTGGCACCCACCTGTCTTGTCATGGCTCCCTCTGGCCTGCTGCGTGACTTCTTTGCCAGCCCTTCCCCTGTGCAAAGTGCACGTTCTCAGGCGTGCCCGTGCTCGGTCTGCTACTCGGCCGGCACATGAGAGAAGCCTCCACAAGACCTGAAACCAGGGAAAAGGAAGTTGCCAGTCTCATCCCAGGGGACCCGGAGACAGGACTGTTGTCACTCATGGCTTTTTTCACTTTCCTTAGCTTCACCTGCTCCCCAGGGTCTTGCCCTTCCCCAGGACGGAGCCCCAGGAAGCCAGGTCCTGGCAGTCCCTCTTGAGACGCCGGAGGCCCAGGTGAGCTGCGCTTCCTCTGCCCTGCTTGGGATTCCGCCACTGCTCCCTGATTCTGGCCTCGGCCTCTGCCTCCTACCCCCTGCCCCAGCATGACTCACCGCAGAGTGTGACCCCAGCTGCCGCCTTCCTGCCCTCTGCTTCTCTTCCGGAGGCTGCCAAGGAATGGAAGCCCACTGGGCTTGGAGTTCCCATCATCCCGATGGCAGAGCTAAGTTTCCATTCCAGGAAAGTGACTGAACTGAGGTCCCTTTGGAAGACTGTGGGAGGCCAGGGCTGCAGCCCAGGTCTCCTGGCACTTTGTCGGGTTCTCTTCTCAAGACTTCTTGGGGCTCATGGTCAGATATCCATGTTAGCAACACACACTTGCTCCAGGTCCTTACCTCTTGTCCCTGGTGTCATTGGCACTTGCCCCTGTCTCATTCTAGAATGGATGGAAAGACTGATTATCCCTGGGAATTCTTTCAGGATTTGGTGACATTTGATGATGTGGCGTGCTACCTCACCAAAAGGGAGTGGCTGAGGCTGGACCCTGAGCAGAGGGCACTGGCATATTATGGGAACATGACCTCTGTGGGTAAGGATGCCCCAGCCCTTCCTCAGATTTGCCACCTACTGGGAATGGAGGGGGATGCACCCGACTAGCACCATACAAGCTCACCTTGTCCCTGGGGTCTGGGGAAATACAAAAGATCTGCCACACCTGACATCTCAGAGTGATACAGAAAGAACTTCCTTTGGTCTTTTATTGGGAACGAAATGGTAACAGACTTGCTACTCCAATGTAGAATATTCTTTTTAACCCACGAATTATACAAATTGCATGGCCATTGGACTTAGTTTCTTTTGAGAGAGGCTGACAGGCTCATACTCCTGTTCATCCCTCAGGGTCTACATGTGTGGGGTGAGGAGGATTTTTTAGGAGGAACTTTTGGGAATCGTGCAAGTCTGTGGGTCTGGGAAGAGCAAGAAGTCTGATGTGTGGGTGCTGAGGGGTGCACAAGGAGGAGGTGGGGCAGGGGTCAGCTCCCCGGGTGGGCCCAGCGTCTGGCTTCCTCTGGTTCCTGGAAGGAGCAGCCCTTGGGAAGCGCATTTGGACTGAAAGAATGACTGTCTGAGGTCACAGGCAGCCCGGTCTTTGAGGACTGAAAGGGGTTCCCTGTTCCTGCACCATTCTGACATCATCTCTGGCTGTCCCTGTCACCCATGCCTTTTCCATGGGCAGGAGCTCCTGTTTTGAATCCTGCCTTGGTCTCTCACCTGGCGCAAGGACAAGTACTGTTGGTATCAGACCTATCCATCCACACGGACCCAGCTAAGTGCTCTGGTGAGTGAGGAAGAAACCTAAAAAAATGTGAGGAAACAGCGGGGAGGCCTGACAGAGCTGCTGTGGGGTTTGGGTTAGGGTTGGGGGGGGTCCAGCTGAGCTCTTGAGGTTGAGGTTAGGGTCGAGAGAGCCAGCTGAGCTTTGGGGGGATTTGGGTTAGGGTTGGGAGGCCCATCCCAGGCGGGGAAGACTCAAGGACCACTTTGGTGGGGCATGGCCCCTCTGCCATCCTTGCTTCCAGTCGCTTCCAGCTCAGGCCCAGTGCTCAGCTGCTGTGTTAGGAGGAAGAGGATTCTAGACAGAGGAAATTAACCTCCTTGCTTCCTCCTGTGCTGACTGCAGTGTCTTGTGTTTATCATTTCAGAAAGCACCTCAGTGACCCAGCACCAGATGATGGGGGAAGACACTCAGCCACAGGAGATGGCGTCCACAAGCTCCCCAAGGGCTGCTGACCCCACCCCTGAGGTCAAACAGAACGGGGATTCTGAGGGGAGGGGAGGGAGCCCACAGAATGTGCCTATAGAACATCATTTTGCATGTAAAGAGTGTGGGGAGGCCTTTCGGCTTAAAGTCCTCCTCGTTCAGCACCAGAGGGTCCACAGCGAGAAAAAGGGCTGGGAATGCGGCGATTGCGGGAGGGTCTTCGGGGGGCTGTCGGAGTTTAATGAGCACAGGAAAAGCCACGTGGCCGCAGAGCCCCAGCCTGGCCCCAGTTGGGCCCTGGAAGATGCTGGGGAGAAGAAGGAGCAAATGGAGCGGGAGGCAAAGCCCTTTGAATGCGAGGAGTGCGGGAAGCGGTTTAAGAAGAACGCAGGCCTTAGTCAGCACCTGAGGGTGCACAGCCGCGAGAAGCCCTTCGTCTGCGAGGAGTGCGGCCGGTCCTTCAAAGTCAACACCCACCTCTTCCGACACCAGAAGCTTCACACTGCAGAAAAGCCTTTTGCCTGCAAGGTGTGCGGCAGGGATTTCCTGGATCGCCAGGAACTGCTCAAGCACCAGCGGATGCACACCGGCCACCTGCCCTTCGACTGCGACGACTGCGGCAAGTCCTTCCGAGGGGTCAACGGGCTGGCTGAGCACCAGCGCATCCACAGCGGGGCCAAGCCGTACGGGTGTCCGCACTGCGGCAAGCTGTTCCGGCGGAGCTCGGAGCTCACCAAGCACCGGCGCATCCACACGGGCGAGAAGCCATACGCGTGCGGCCAGTGCGGCAAGGCGTTCCGCCAGAGCTCCAGCTTGCTGGAGCACGCGCGCATCCACAGCGGCGAGCGGCCCTACGTGTGCGGCGAGTGCGGCAAGGCCTTCCGCGGGCCCTCCGATCTCATAAAGCACCGGCGCATCCACAGCGGACTGAAGCCCTACGCGTGCGACAAGTGCGGCAAGGCCTTCCGCAGGAGCTCAGGCCTGAGCCGCCACCGGCGCATCCACAGCGGCACCAGGCGCTGCGAGTGCGGCGAGTGCGGCCGAGTCTTCAAGAGGCGCTCGGCGCTGCAGAAGCACCAGCCAACCCACCACGAGTAGAGGAGCCCTGCCTGCGGCCAGCCGGGGGCCCCGGAGGGCACAGCACAGTCAAAGGAGATGAACGGTTTTGTAGTGCTTATATTTTTTGTCATCCAAAGGATTGAGACCAATTTATACTGTCACCAGCAATTTCTAAGTGTACATGTTTCCCATTGTGGCCATCGAGTGTAGCTTTTTCCATTTTAACTTAGTTTGGCTAACTAACTGGCAGAAAATACCATCAGGGTATTGAAATCCACACACCTTGAATCCCAGACGGAGAGAAGAGAAAGCCAGATGTGGAAGTGCGGAGGGGCTTGGGGATCACCTACCCAAGCTCCCCCACCCCCAGGGAAACACACAGTTATTCAACGATGGTGTCAATATGCTGTGATCCTAGCTTTCCCCAAGAAAAGATTGGCCCGAAGTATTTTGACCTACTTGAATTTATAAATTTTTAGGGATGTAAATAGAACACTCAAATGTCTTATTTAATTTATTAATTTAGTTATACATACATATTATAAATCACATATAGAATAATATATTAATTTAGAAAATACTCCTTTTTGCCACACTCTGTTTCATGAAATCATTTTATTCTAACTCCTCACGTGCATTTTTTACCTCACTGTCTTCACCAGCATGGGAGACCCTTTGAGTCATCAGACAGTATCAAGCACATCCAGTGACTTCCATCCAAGCTGTGCACAGTAGCACCGTGACAATCCCTGCATGAGGCTCTTACCACAGATTTCCTCCTAAGCCATAAGAACATATTTGCATAACATTAGGGCAAATTTTAACTTGCCCTGTAACTCTACAGCATAATCACTTGAGGTAGTTCTTTTTCAAATGACCTTTCAAAGGGTTTTTAAGAAATGTTATTGTGAGGTCATACTCCTAGTAATAATTACTGAATCTGGGCTTAATGTCTTGTGTCCTTTTTCTTAAACCAGTTCAATCTGGTGACCCCATACCTATCCAAAACTAGCATCAGTTGGGGTTGCCTTGGGCTAATGGGTCTTGTCCTCAAGCAGCACCATTTTGTTTTAAATAAAGTAGTTGAGACCACCCCCGTAACAAGAGATAAGTCTCAAGGACTCGAGTGTAAGGTGACGCTTCCTTTTTGGAAACACAAGCCTCTCAAATCGGGCCTAGATGGCACCTCTCCAACCCTCCATTTCCAGCTCTATAAAATGAGGTGGTCACAGTACCTACCTCCTAAGACGATCACGAGGACTGCGTCGTGCCTGCAGAGCATGGAGGTACACTCAGCAAAGGCCATCTGCTGTCATTGTCACAGTCGTTACTGTCATTCTATGGCTCATTAGTACCAGGCCTCCTGACTGCTAGTCTCATCCTCTCTCTCTCTCATGTGATGACTTTAATACTGTCTCTGTTTTCTTGCATGCAGATTGTAAGTTCATCTCCTTTGACTAGTTATCAAGTTACCTTTGGATATATTGACTTTATATAGCAGTTCTTTCTATATTGATTGTGATATTCTCTTTTCCGGTTTTATTGCTTTGCTCTTTGTAGCAGTTTTATTACATTTTTGTTGTACAAGCTTTTCATTTTTACATATCTAAGCATTCATTTTTGTCCCCTAAGTCTTAACTTTCATTGCTTCCGTAGTTAGATATGACATTTTCTTCTAGAATTTTAATTACAAATGAAAAGTTGAGACCCCTGCCCATCAGAGGAGGGTGGATACACCAGATGGGCAGGCCGGATGGGAATGAGCCAGAGAAGCAGGCTCTTCCCTCATCCAAGATGCAGACTCCATGTAATCTGTGGGCAGCACTTGACTATCCAACCTAGCCACTCAGGCACGCTGGAGACGCTTCCATCACAGATTGGCCAGAGCACTCTGACTGTCCATCAGTATAGCCTCAGCGGCCAGCAGCAGGGCTTGGCCTCACCTATCTCAGTGGGGTGGTCCAAACTTGGTCTGGCAGCAGCCTGGCCATCCTTCAAGTTCCTGGGAGCCTTGGCAGTACCCAGTGCGGATTCAGTGACTGAGCAGCAAATCCACCCAAGAGACATCTTGGACACAGAAGACATGCCTGACTTATGTCATGTGGACCACATCCTCCTCCCAGCCAGTGACTCTTCAACCAGAAAGAGATCCGTTTGGTGGCTTCTGCTTTGGGCAACTAGGGGGCAATTCACCCACGTGTTCTGGAGTCACTTCCTGCAGCCACACCTAAGAGGGGCAACAGAGAAGAAGCTCAGAAAGGAGCCACACCCCTCTGGTGGCCTATGTGTCATGCTGATAGAAGCTGGCCGTACCAGGCCTGGGCTTTGACTTGCAGCAGCCGTGCCCAGGAGCGGCACTAAAGCAAAGGTTTGGAGGGCAGCGATGCCCTTCCGACAGCCTATGTGGCATAGAATAGGAGCTGGTCATCCCAGGGCTGGGCTGTCATTTCCAGCATCCTCCCCCAGGAGGAACAGCTGCAAGGGCTGGCAAGAAACCTGGTCCCTCCAGTCACCTACAGAGGCTACAGATAGAAGCTGGCCAAACCAGGGCTATGTTGTGACTTCCCAGCACCTGTGTAGCGGGTCTGTAGAGGCCTAGAGAGGAAGTGTGCCCTCCTGATGGGCCTACCAAGCTCGGCGCCAGCTACAACCCAGAAGGGCTTCTCAGGCCCCCTTCCTTGGAAGCAAGGTCCGACAATGACCCTTGTGACCTTGGCCAGGAGGTTTTCATAAATGGCCCCTAGGCCACCGCAGTGGCCCTGTGCAACATCTCCATCCTGACCTCCAGGCTGGAGAGAATCCAACAGCACTTGTTACATAGCTATTCCTTTTGTTTCTTGGGCCTCAGTTCCTGCAGTAGTCGTGAATCTGTGTCTGAAGTCACTACTTTTTTTGTCTGATCAGTTTTCTCTTTTCAAACTGTTCTGATGTGTTTTGTACAGCTGTCATTTGGCAATGGATGTTGGCATCTACCAGGGGCACGTCTGGCACCTTTACCTAGAAGATCTCTGCCATTTCTTGCCCATTCACTCATCGTTTCTCGAGTGTTACAAAGGATTCCGTTGAAGTCTACAGCAGGTAGACTTCAGAAGGTACAACGTAAACTCGGAACATAGCACAGTCATCACTACTTCCAGCCAGGACACGATGTCTTGGCATCCCTTCCTGCCCTCCCTGACCTTTCCCAGTTTCTGGTTTTATGATTTTCTCTCAAACAAATCCTCTTTTAGAGTTAACACTAAAGATCACGTCTTTTCTGTCACAGTCGACGAAGAGCTGCTCGTGGTGTTTGCGGTAGAATCTGCTCTCTTCAAACGCAGTCTGTGGCTTTAACGTGTGTCCTATAGTTTCGCCGAGTTCATTTGTTGCCTCTGGTAACTTGGGGGTGGATTTCCTTGGATCCTCTAGGCATACTACTATGGCAGGTGCGAAACGTGACCCTGCTTCCTGTCGTGCATGCTCGTCTGTGCATTTGTGTATCTACCTCATTGCGTTTTTCCTTCTAATCACACGTGTTCCTGTCGCGATGCCGCCTCCCACCGGAGATGGGTTCTTGTCTTACCGAATTAAGAAAGGCTCCGTTGATTTTATTAGAGTTTTGAATACTCGCTGAAATTTTCAAAAGAAAGTAATTATTTACCATTTTTGCTGCTTATTATGATTATTAATAACTGTGTTGATCAGTTGTGTCATCCCCACTCTTGCATTTCCAGAATGATCCCCCACCCAGTCGCAGTGGCATCTTTCTCGCATGGTATCACAGTCCACGTGCTTGATTTTGTGCTACAAGTGGCACAGCACCTGCTTTGCCCACCACCCGGGCTGTGGCCCTGTTGTGTACTATGTGACTTGCCACCCCTCTTCTAGGCCACATTAATGAAACCAGAATGGAACACCTGACCCAAGGGCATCAGCCAGTCGTCAGAGCTGGCAGGAGACAAACTGGGCCTTTCAGGTCTGTGCAGCGCAAACAAGGGAACAGCAGCTTCTCATTGGTGTTGGAAGGCGCCGCACAGTACTGAGAGGAGGTGAACATCGTGGGTTCCTGCTGGGTCCCCCGGGGCTGGTGCGATCCCAGCACCCCCAGGGAGGCCTGACAGGGCCGTGTTCCTGGGTTCCTGGCAACTGCCCTCATCAGTCCACACGTGCCCACCACAGACCCACTTGCGTTTTACCATTTGGCTGTTTCCAGAGAAGAATCCCCATGTTGACTTTCCTCGTCTCCCTGGCCATTGTGAACACCTGTTAAAATGTGGTACTGTATTCTGTTTGCTAAGATGGGTGAAATCTATGCCTTCTAGTCTCAGTGAGTTTCACCAATGCTTTTCTGTCTGGCTGTTGTTCCTTTACTCATCCCACGTTGGGCCTATAAAATGAGTTCAATCACAGCCCGCCCACCCCGTGCTCTATTTCGGAAGTGTTTCACCATCCCAGCACATCATCAGGTGGGGAAGTGATAACTTCTGTCTTACTAGTATACGTACTTTCTATAGTTCTCATTGCGTCTGTTTGTGTGTTTACTTTCAAAAATAGAAACTGTCTCTTTAAACTTGGCCCTTAATGTGATTTGCGTATCTCTGAGAACAGTAGCTAAGTCCTGCCCCAAGTCATATTTTGGTTGTTGGTGATCTTTTCTTGTTCCTCCCTGATCTCACTTGTCTGTTTTATGGCACTCACTATGCTCAGCCTTGCAGTAGAGCTGTCTGTGGACTTGGCTTCTCCCCTCTCCTCCCCACCTTCCCCCACACGTTAGATTGTCAGCTCTTAGAAGACAGGGGTGGCCCTTCATGTCCGATCCCCTACCAAATCTAGCACAGTGCCTTGCATCAAGTAGACTTCAATAAATACATGTTAAATGGTATTGGTCTCCTTGACTTCTTCTGTCAACATCTCATTTATCAGTTCTTCTCTCTCTCCTTTCTCCGTGCCATGGAGTTCTGCACTTGTCCTTACACTTGGAGAACTGCCACCTCCTGGGATCCGTGTGCTGTCTCAGTCCCTGCTGGGCTCGGTTAGCCTGGTGCTGGCTGCACACCTGGAGGGTGGAGGAGGTACCCTGATGGGCTAGGCGGGTGTGCCTGGAACTCCCCCCCCCACCTCAGCAAGGGCTCCCCTGAGTCTGGATTCCAGATGGGAGCAGAAAAAATGGCCAGACCCTGAGCTCCTTTAAGGGACCAGAAATAGGGTAACAAATGGCTTCTGGGACTTGAGAATCAGCCCACCTCTCCAAGCTGGGTGGGGCTGGGAGCAGGCTTAGTACTCCTGGTGGCCAGTGGCTGGCCCTCCCTCTGGTGACCACTGCCTCAGAAAAGGCAGGGGTGGGAGCAGGCCCCCCAGTTTCCTGACCCTTCAAATGGCAACGAGGCTGTCAAGTCAGCTGCCCAGCCGTTGAAGGACACACACAGAGGCCCCCGGGATGTGAGCCTGGACAGGGAGCCCAACAAGAGGAGGGGCCCTTCCTCATCGGGGTGCAGCTCTAGGCACCCCTGGAGGCTGCTCTACCCACTAGACAGGGCAGCTGCCTCCCAAGCTCTCCACCCCAAGATCTCATGCCTGCCCCACCCCGAGCCCAGCCATCTCTGCTTGCAAGCCAGTTGTTGGGAAAGTACCATGATGTGCTTGTTACTGACAATCCACCTATTCTGGAAACATGTGCAAGCTCCGTTCCGGCAAGCCTCAGCCGTGCATGGGTCCGTTTGGACAGTTACCATTGTACCCAAGGGAGAGGGGACAGCCTGGGTCTTTCCCCCAGGGTCCTGTGGGCCCCTGGTAGGGGTTTGAGGCTATTCCTTCCTGCCCCTCTCCTAGTGCCCCTAACTTCCTGGGCCCTGTAGCGCCTCTAGCACCACCCTTTGCAGAACAAACGAGAAGGCATCTGAGGAAACAGGACCTACCTCTTGTTCCCCTTTGGTGGAACATTAAAAAATCCAGAGGTCCTCTAGAAGTCTTTTGCTGGCCTGATAGTTCATGGTCCTCAGACCCGCATCTCCTGGGCCAGTGGCGGGACACCCCTGATTTCTCTAGCCCAGGTTCCCCACTGCACCCCTCTGCCCTGGGACACCCGACTCAGCTAGCAATGGGGGCTTCTGCTTTGATGCTCACTGCATTTTAGCCCCCCCATGCAAAGTCTTCCGACCCGTTTTCCTGAAGCTTCCAGAGCCGTGTCTTTGTCCAACCTCACTAGTCCCTCTAACCGACAGCACGTTCCATATGCCAGCCTGGGCAGGCCCACGGCAACACAGGAGTCCTGTGCTAAATATGTTTCACTCAACAGCTGACTGCACAATAAAAAAGAGGGCCCCCAATTCTTTCCAGGCAAGGCAGGTAAGAACAACCTTCTGCTCCCTCATCCCTTTGACCTTTATTCAAGAAGCATGTATTGAGCACCTGTTGTGTGCTGGGCCCCAGGGAGGCAAAAGCAATGACAAGGTCCCTGCCCTCAAGGACAGAATGCCAGAGAGAGAGAGAGAGACATGCAGCCCTACAGGAATAATCACCAAGCCGTGCTCCCAGGATGCGGGCACTTTAGTAGATGCAGCTCACACTTCAACTAAAAACACTAAGCCACACACACACAATATTAGCAAGTGAGTCTTCTCCCTCATCCTCAGATTCTGTTTATTTGAAGTCCCTGTGGGGCACCTCCTCATCCCTGCCCTGTCCCCCACCTCCGACAGCCTCACTGGCCTCCCCGCCCAGCCCAGTTCCACCTGGCAGGGCAGCCGGGGCGGTCTCTGCACCCAAGCTGAGCTCTCTCCTGCTGACAACCTGGGGAAAGGCAGGGCCAGGAAGCAGCTCCAGTGGGCTGGTCCCCACCTGAGCGTCAGAGCTCCACACTGCCCAGCAGGCCCTACTGCGCTACAAGGACAGAAAGGCCTGAGCACTTTGAAAAGTGGGGCCCTGCCCCGTGTTGTGAGCTACGTCGCTCTGGGCTACTGTGCTGCTAGCTGTCTGTCCACCCCTCTGCCCCGGCCTCTTGGACAAGCCAGCTCCCCCCGGAAAGTTTAAGTCTGTTCATCCCTTTCTTCCAAGCTGTAAATGCTGCAGAGTCCAGAGCCCCCATGGCCCAGGGGCTTCTGGCAACAGCCCCCCCCCAACTTAACATGCTATACTCATTTGTCTACGGCTGTCTCCCTCCCCACCGAAATCTCCTTCACCTCTGATCCCCCATACTACCACAGGGGTCCTGGGCAGAAAGGGCCTCCCCTCTCCTGCCCCACCCTCTAGAGCGAAGCGGTGGAGATGATGGATCAGATCGTCCACTGGGTGCGGGAAGACCCATCCGGGCTGGGCCGGCCCCAGCTGGCAGGGGCCCTGGCCGCGGAGCCCATGGCGGTGCCCATGATGCTGCTCAACCTGGTGGAGCAGCTCAGGGAGGCAGACGCGGAGCTGGCGGGCAGATATGCGGAGCTGAGGGACTGGTTCGCCCTACGGATCCTGCAGCACGTGCAGGTGGGGGTGCCCTTCCCCACGCTCCCCGGGCGCCTCCTCTGCCCACATCCTCCCTTGAGCTTTTGAGACGGGAGACGAAGGGAGGCTCAGCCATGGCAAGCTGTGGCCGAGGACCCTTGGGAAGGTGGGGGGGCCCAGGGAGCCTATGGCAGAGAGAGCCCATGGGGCTGATGGCTGGACCGAGGGTGCCAGAGCCCTGAGAGTGGGAGACCCGGCCAGACCCAGGCCCCTCCCAGGCCTCTGTGGGCAGCCGCTGGGGCAGAGGTGCTGGCCTTCTGGTTACAGGTGGCAGTTGTGCATCAGGGTGCCTGGAGGTTGGGGATGGGTGAGGCCTCAGCCATGTCTCAGAAGATCCCAAGGCTATGAGTGGCCAAATAGGAAGGGTCAAATGGTGGAGGTTGGGGAGCTGTTGACCTCAAGAAGCCTCACAGCACCAAGCCCACTTTGGAAGGGCATCAAAGATACATTTGGCCAATGCCAAATGGCCAGGCCAAAGCCCAAATGTCACCATCGGGGAATGACTCTCAAGATTCAATAATAATTCTGAAATTTATCTCAAAACATAACTGTTACTATAATTTTATCCATTTTCATCCTCCAACTTTCACAGTTGGCCTTCTGAAAAGTGCAGGAACCAGGGCCTCTCAGTGATGTCGCCTACAGCTGGCTCCAGGGAACACCAACCACTGCAGGATACCTGACGCTTTTCTAGCAGCCAACTAGATTTCAGAAGGAAGTTTTCAGTGGCATGTTTTTCCAGAACGAACTTTGTGCCTAGGATTAACAGTTTGGTCATATGTCAAAAACCCTTTGCTTTTAACTACTGAAAACTGTTGGCGTCTATAGCAGTCATTGTGACAAGACTTCCTTTTTTATTTTTTAAGACAAGGTCTTGCTCTGTTGCCCCGCCTGGAGTGCAGTGTCGTGATCATAGCTCACTGCAACCTCCAACTCTGAGGCTCAAGTGATCCTCCTGCCTCAGCCTCCCAAGTAGCTGAGACTGCAGGTGCACACCACCATGCCCTGTTATTATTTTTATTTTTTATTTTTTGTAAAGATGGGGTCTTGCTCTGTTGCCCAGGCTGGTCTCAAACTCTTGGCTTCAAATGATCCTTCCTCTTCAACCTCCCAAAGTGCTGGGATTATAAGCATGAGCCAGAACACCTGGCCAAGATTTCAAGATTTTCAGCAATTGTTTTTCTAAAGCATTTTGTAAAGTCCTTTGAAGTTTCTTAGTATAAAAATGTGTTTGAGGACCTCATTTTCATCTTATGCTTTATTCTTTTCTCTATATTTTCATATTCTTTTTTATTTTGGGATCAGAGACAATTTATCAAAGACACAATTGTACACAACTTTTCGATTTTTCCTCCCGGAGGGTCTGCTTGCTTCCTTGCTTTCTTACAAAATGAGAATTCCCCAGGGGACTTTTTCTGAAAACATTCATAACCTAAACAGAGTCAAACAACTAAAAACTAAACTCCATTCTTAAAGTTCCTTTATTTAATGCTATGAATGCTGGTGCACCAAGCCATTGAGTAAAATAATCATTCTGTTTTGTGTTATTACTGAAAATGTATGAGCATTGTCTATTTTATATTCTTTTAAATTTATTCTTAATTACACAAACAAAACGTGAATATAATCTCATTTAAAAATATTAAACAAATATGGATAAAATAAAAGCCCCTTTTAATCTTTCTCTGGCCCCTCCCAATGCCTGCTTTTCCAAGGGGATCCATCCTGCCATTTTGCTGCATATTTACATCATACATGCACATACACAATAGAGTTTATCACACCATCTGTTCATTCTGCAAGTTACTTTCTTGCCATAACTGAGCATGCCTGGGAGAATGTTATTAACTACAGCTCAGTATTTCATAGCATAGATGTAGCAAGGTCTACTTGACCCTTCCCTTTCTTGGTCTTTTCCAGGTTTTGCTGTTGGAAACAATGCTGCATGGGCAGCCTTGCCCCGGCTCCTGCACACAGGTGTGAGCTATAGGACAGGTGCTGAGTTAGGTAGGGTGCCACTAGAAGGCATCAGCAAAGATACCTGGAAAAATGCAGGGGCTTAGAGGAAGGTAAAAATCGTATCTGATCAGTCTGAGCTGAGCAGTCCAGGGCAATGGGGCAGCTCCGCTCCACGCAGTCACTCAGGGACCCCCCAGCTCCTTGTGTCAGGTCTCTCCTCTCTCCTCTGGGGCAACACTTCTCAAACCATCTATGGTGAAAAGACCAGTTTACTTCCTCCCAACCCATTGCAGAACAAAATTTTTCTAACACGCAGTAACGATGTCGTAGCAATACTGAGTTGCTATAAAAGCTTCAAAACACTCCCTCTCCATACCCGTACTAACCTGGTCGTGGACAGCTGGCAAATAGCTGTGGCTCTGCAGTGGTCCAGGGGACCTGCTCCAGTAGCTCGGCTCCAGGGCACTGCCTTCACGACCAGGTCGAGCCTCCACACAGGCACATCTGTGCCCTGGCTCCTTTGAAGTGCGAGGGGAAGAAAGGGGCCCGTCCAGGACAAGCGCTTTCCCTCCCAAGCAGGTGAGGCCGAAGTGTGACACATCCCCACTGCTCCACGCCATTGGTGAACTCCTACGCATGCGCACCACGCCTACCCCAAGGGAGGCCAGAGGCTTAGTCCAGCTGAGCAGCCCACGGGCGGGGGCAGTGAGCCATCTCCCCCACAGATACCCAGAAGGGTATTTACTGGGTTCAAAGGACACAGCCATTTTTTAAAATAGACACTGTCACCTTTCCCTCCAAAGGGGCTTGTGCCAAGTGCATACAAGAGTTCCCGTTTCTCCACCCTAGCCAACAGCCATGGGCAGAAATGCTAACTGTCGTGTTGTCATTTGCATTTCCCTCATTACTGGTGTAGTCAGGTAGAGCATCCTTTTAAACATTTACAGGCCATTCCAACGGACTCTTCTGGGAATTGCCTGTCCATGTTCTTCCCTATTGACTTACAGTTCTTTTTATAGGCTTGATAGTAACCCTTCATCTGTTATACATGTTGCAAATACTTTCTTCCACACTTGTTTTTAACTTACTTCATGGTACATTTATTGTCATGCAGAAGTTGTATTTTTTATTGTTATGCCGTCAGATGTATTGGAGTTTTCTTTTATGCTGTCTGCATTTTCTGCCTTGCTTAATAACATCTTTATCTAAGGACTAGAAAGATATGCTCCTCTAGTCTTGTTTTTATAACTTTGCTTGTATAGCTTTTTTTTTAGTTTTCACGTTGAGATTTTTTTAACCTCTCAGGAATACTTTCTCATCTATGATATCTAGTTAGAATCTATGATTTTGTTTTCCTTACATGGATAGCCAATTGACCCAACACCGCCCTTTCTTCAATTATTTGACATGCCAGTTCATCATGTAGAATGTAAGCTCTATGCTTCCATGAAGGCAGAGGCTTTGTTTTATTCACCCTTAAAACAATGTCTGGCACATCAGAGACGGTGGGTATTTGTCAACTGAATGAATGAATGAATACTAAATAGCCCAATTTTCATGGGTGTGTTTCTGGAATTTCTGTTAACAATTAACATACTGATTCTTGCTTCAATATTCTACTGTTTTAACTACTTTAGCTTTATAATATGTTTTGATATCTAGTAGGTTCTTTTTAAAAGTTTTTTGGCCAATCTTGTACATTTCTCTTCCAGTTGGATTTAAGAATCAGCTTGTTAGTTTTCATTAAAATCCTCTTGGGATTGTTACTGGGATTGCATTGGAGTTACAGATTGATTTCAAAGAGAACGGACATCTTTCAAAGTTGAGTCTTTCTATCCAAAAACATGATATCTTATCATTTACTCAGGCTGCTTTTATGACCTGCAGTGAGTTTTTATATTTTCCTTCACATCAGTCATATGCAATTTAACATGTTTTAGTACAAAGCATTTTATAGTTTGCATTGGTTTGGGGATTAGGAGCTTTTTAAAAAAATACTATGTTTGTTAATCAATCATTGCTGAGAAAATAGAGCTTGTGAAAACCTCTAAGATAGGCTCTAAGGATTTGTCAGGTACTTCTTTTAGATTCTTCAGAAAATAAGCATAACATATCTGAATAATTATAGTCTTTTCCCTTCCAATATTTATACTCTTGCCTCACATCGATCAGGATGAGTCCATTACAGAAGATTGGCAAGGATGGCGTGAACAGATGTTGAATTTTATCAAATGCATTTCCTGCATCAATTGAGATAATATATTTATGTTTCCCCTTTAACCAGTAATGGAGATAATTACATTAATAATGCTGTTAATATTGATTTATTATTGCATTCTTGAAGAAAACCATACTTGAGCATGACAAGGGATTCTAGCAATGTCCTCATGGATATGATTTAGTCTCTGTGTTTTTGTTCATGAGAAAGATTGGTCTGCACAGTGCTCTCACTGTGCTGTCTTACTCGATTTTGGTATCAGGATTATAATCACCTCATAAAATGGACTTGTACGCTTTCCATCCTTTCCAGTGCAGGGAAGGATTCGTGCAATATGAGAACTACCTATTTCTTTTCAGGTTTAGTAGAATTTAACCATAAAACCACCTGGGCCTGATGCAGTATCAAAGGACAGATCTTTGACTATCTTTACATTTCTTCTGTGGATATTGGTTTATTCTAATTTTCTACTTCTTCACCAATTATTATAATTTATGTTTTCTTAGGAAGTTATCTATTTTATCTAGATTTTCAAATTTATTCCTACAAAGCTATATATAGTATTCTGTTATAAGTGTTAGAAAAATTGACTCTGCATCTGGAGTTACACCTGGTCTTGTTTCTTTACCTTCTTTTCTCCTCACCAAAATTGCCATGAGTCTGTGCATTTCTTTATTTTGGTCTTTGCATCTATTCCGGACTTTTGGCTGTTTATTTATTTTGTTAATCATTATTTTCAGTACTGGGGGGCTCTCCTTTGGTTAGTAATTTCTTATTCTAATGCTTTGGATTCAATAAATATGAAATCTGCCTTTGAACTTGTTGAGATTTTCTTTGTGATCAAATACAGAGTTAGTTTGGGATAACGTTTCACATACATTTGAGAAGAATCTGTATTATCTGATTGTCACACACAGTTATATACACTGTATATCCATTAGGTCAAGCTCCTGACTCATGTCATTCAGATCCTCTTTATTCTTAATTAGTTTTTGTCCGTCAATTCCTGAGAGAAGTATTAATACAGTAAATCTGTTTCACTCTGAATTTGTCAATTGCTTTTTGAACTTCTATCAGTTTTTGGTTTCACATATTATGAAGCTATCTTGGGCACAAAGGTTTATGCCTGTCATACCATCATTGAGCTTGTGTCTTTTACGTACAGAAATATTCATATTTGTCCCTTTGGAAGCTTTTTGCTCTGGGTTCTATTTTACATGATAGGAATATTGTTCTATCTGCTTTCTGTTAATATTTTCCTGGGATTTTTTATCCATTTATTTTGACCCTTATCATGATTTGTTTTGCAAAAAGACCCTGAGTTTATTAGGGGTAGCAGTGTTACAGGTTTCAAATCTGTATTTCCCAGCCTCCCTTACAGATAGGGGTGGCCAAGAAAATGAGAGTGAAAATCACTGGGGGGAGGGGTTCCCGGAAGGTTCTTTACGGTGGGTTGAATTAGTGGGAACTGCCTCCTTTTGGTCCCCCCACCTCTTTCTCTTTCTCCTAACCTGGAACGCATGTTTGATGGCTGGAGCTTCAGCAGCTATCTTGGTACAATTAGGAAAGTGCAAAAAAAAATTGTAAAGACCTTTCTCTTAACATCCTTGAGCAACTAACCAAAGCCAGTAACTTCCAAACATCTCAATACATGAGAAAATAAACTCTTCTGTGTTTCAATCCCCATTGTTGGGTGTCTGTGACTCCATTGAACACAGTTCCTATTGAATGTATTGCCTATAGAGGCAACCAGTATTATCAGTTTCTCATGTATCTTTCTAGAGATATTCTTTTTACTGTCATTATATTAAATATATTTCTAACTTCTTTTTTTTTTGCTGCGAATTATTATTTTTTTATTTATTTATTTATTTTGAAAGAAAATTGGATTAGCTGTATTAATTTTGTACAAAACAAATTTCAAAGCAAGGAAAATTATTAGTGATAAAGAGATGCATTACATAGTAATAAAGGATTCCATTCTACAGCAT